>JASANY010000786.1:0-41800 GCA_030849755.1 Trypanosoma avium
ATAGTTACAAATTAAAGTCAGAAAAAAAATTGAAAAAAATTCTATTTTCCCTGACGGGCACTTATCCAAAAACAAGGCATAAATTAATAATAAAAAATATAATAAGACCTCTTTTTCTCAAGAATATTAAGGACAATCCCGTGGCCCACATTCTCTTCAGAATCCCCCCATGGCAGCGACAATATTAAAGTGCCCCAGGGGGCTGCGCATGACGCCCCGGTTTTTTCTTATTAAAAATTTAATCTGTTCTCGGCCTGTGCGACGCGACGCCCCTTTCGGGGAATGGTAAAATGCGGAAATTGAACCAGCAGACGCCCGCGCTTTCTGTTGGCATGCGGTGTGTTTGGGAAGGGGGGGGTCGGTGATTGGGTGGGTGGGGGTCCCGCCGGGGACCGGCCAAGACCCCCCCCACTTTGATTGTGAAGAGGTTCTTTTCTTTTTTTTTTTTTTTTTTTCTGACTGCCGGGCGTGGGAGGCGTCAACAAAATGGTGTGGGTGGGGGGCGGGGCGCTCTTTGCGTTCTCTTTCTCCGGCCGTCCCCGTTTCCGGATGGCTTGTGGGTCGTTTTTCCCGGCCCCGGCAAATCCGCAAAGGTGTTTTGTTTCAGGGGGGCGGTTTGTTTTCCTCCGAGATTCGCTTCGGTTTGTTGCTCTTCTGGTGTCGCGGGTGGTTTTGAGAGAAATTCCTTTGCGCGGTGGTGATTTTCCGTTTTGCCTTGTGGGCAAAGGGTTTTTTTTTTTTTTCTGATTTGCTTGGAAGTACAAGTCTCAAGAAGGATTTTCATGGGTACTTTTGTATTTTTCCTCCATGTTATCATTTTAATAACACTAACGAATAAATAAATGAATGTTAACTTAAAGAAAAAATATTCTCTTCGTACTTATATTTTAAAAATAATATTAACCAAGAGAAAAGCTATGCAAATAATTTTTTTTTTTTTTTTCGTTTACCACCCTCTTTTTTTTTTTTTTTGAGAATAGCCCTTTGGTACTAAAAAAAAAAAAAAAAAAATTAAATTGGTATTTTTCTTTTATTTACGTATCCATTTTTTTAGAAGGAATTCTTTATTCGCCGTTTTTTTTTTTTTTTTTGCCTCTTTCTAGAGAATTAAGGGGGTAGTAAAAACAAACAAACGAATAAGGAATTAAATTAATGGTCTCTGGAGTAGTTATAGCTGCCATTTGTGCTGGTGGATATGTGATATTTGCAGCAGTTTTGGTACGTATTTATCCAAATCTTTTTGGTACAAATAAACAAAAAGAAATTTTAAAAAAACGTTTTCCTTATTCTGTTACTAAAATAGCCCATAGGGGTGGATGTTTAATAGGTCCTGAAAATACTATATTTACTTTTCGACGTGCAATCGTTGAGGGTAATGCTGATATGTTAGAATTAGATGTTCATCAATCAAAAGATGGTAAAATTATCGTATCCCATGATGGAGATCTTGATCGAATATGTGGTAGTTTAATTAAAGAAAAGAATTTATCTAATATTGAGGTTGGTAAGAATCCAAACTCTTCTTTACCACAACTTTTAAGAAGAATACCCCTTCATTTTAAATCTTTTCATAGAGGTAGTTACTATGAAGCTACAGAAAATATTCCTGTTAATGAAAATACTCGTGTTTGTTTATTAAAGGAGATTTTTGATGAATTTCCAGATGTTCCTCTTCATATAGATATTAAATCAGAAGGTGAAGAATTTACTAAAAGTGTACTAAAAATGATTGAAGAATATGGAAGAGAAACTAAAACTTTTGTTGGTAGTAGTAATTGGTTTAATAGAAAATATATTTATGATTATTTTAACTATCGTGATTCTATGGGTGTTGAAAGTCCTCATGAGAAACGGCAAAAGTTTCGTATATTTGCAGGACCTATAGATTATGCTATTGTACAAATTGCCTATTATATGGGTATACTTCCTTTTATTCCTTTAAAATTTGATGTATTTTCTATTCCTTTATTTACTAAACTTCGAAAAGAAGAATTAAATTCTTGTTTTGAACGTTTTATTTCATATTTTTTGAATTCTCCTACATTATGGAATCATTTACAGAGAAGAGGAATTCTTGTTATAGGATGGGTATTAAATGATCCTGAAGAGTTTGAAGAAGCTTCTAAGTGGCCAGTAAACGGAATTATGTCAGATGATCCGATTGCTTTAAATGCTTTTTTCAAATCTCATGATGTTTCTAAAACAATGAATCTTTTAGAATAGACATTTCTGTTTTATTAGGTGTTTTTTTCTTTTTCTGTATAGAAATTTATTTCTGTGCTTTATTACTGCAAATATTAAAGTCCTCCCCATCTTCATCATTTTCATTAACTAGTCTCATAGGTTGTACAAACAATATAATTCCTTTCTACTTACATTTATTTTTCATTTAAAACTATCTGCTTTTTCTTTATTTTTAATATGTTATTTCACCCCCCACCCTCCCTTTTCCTTCTTTCTTCTTATTACTTTTTTCTTATTAGAAACTACTCTATATATATATATATTAGTTATTTTGGCGTCATTTTTTTTTTTTCATATCATGCGTTCTTTACTTCGTATTTGTGCAGGGGCATTTTTTTCTCTTGCTTTTTTCACTTTTGCCGACGGATTTATTACAGCAAAAACTATTGGTACTCCATATAATTTTTTGATGTGGTTACCTTCTATTTTAATTATTACTGGTATGTTTGTATTTAATTTTGTAGATGCGAAAGCAATTGCAGAGGTAGATTTTTCTATTGAAGATAGTAATGCACCACGTGAAAAAATCCTTTTCTTTATTGGTACTTTATTAATACTAGCTGGTTTTGCGGTAGCCATGTGGAAGGCTATTGATCCTTATGCTAACATTGGAAACTCATGGCCAGGAATTTCACTCGTAATTCAGAGTATACTTTTGGGTCTATCCACTGGATTACTTTTTTTTGGAAGGATACATAGTGAGAATGATTGGGAATAAAACCAAGCAAACAACACTAAAAGTAAAGTAATAAAAAAGTTGTAGAAATTTATGATTTCAAAGTGATACAATAATGGTAGTTTATTGTCTTGTATTTATTATTATTATTATGTATGTTTTTTTTTTTTAATGTTATTGACTGATTCTAATATTGGTGTATATATATATGTATATATATATAGTTATTTTTTGTTTCTTTATTTTATTTCACTTTTTAGGTTAAAAAAAAAAAAAAAAAAATGGATGATAATCTTTCCAATGTTAGCGCTGAGCGTCTAAAAGAACTACGTGGAGCAGTTCATTCTTTTCTTCAAGATTCTAGTGTTTATTCTAAAATTCGTGATATTGTAGATTCTTATGTCGCTGAAAATCCAGGAGAATCAATAAATACAAATTCTTATGCTGATGTTATGAAAATTATTAGAGAAAAAGGTTTAATACAAGATTTACTGGCTAAAATGCATACTGAAAAACGTCTAAATTGTACACAGAATTCAAATAGTAATCATTCATGGAAACTTCTTCCAGGTGAATATTACCTTCACTTAAAGTTAGCTGGAGGAAAAGCTTTTGTAGATAATCTTGATTTAACTCCTGGTGTTGCCAAAGATTACCAAATGTATGTTGCATTACATTTTGGATCACAACGATATCGATCTATTTCTGAAAATGCCTCAGTAGATCCTCCATTTAACGATGAATTTCTTATAGGACTTGACTACAAATCTTTTGGTTCATCTTCAGCTGATTTAATAGAAATTTCAACACCTCTTCATATAGCTGTTATACGGGAAGATCGTTTATTAACGAATTCTAAATTAATTGGAGAAAATGTGATTGATTGGCGAAGGATATTACGTACAGGTTATCTTGGTTTAACTGTTGAACTTTGTGGTGATAATCCCGGAATACCAGCAGGTATATTAGAGTTACAAATTGAGTTATTACCAAATAAGGCTCCTAGATTTTCAGAAGAAGATGTTGCTACAAGAATTGAATTACAAAGGTCTGCTATAACTTCAGCAGATCGTGAGTTTCTTCTTTACGCACGCCGTTGGTGGATGGAATTTCAAGATATTAGACCTGCTCATAAACAACGAAGAGTAAAGGTTTTTGCTTCTACTTCAAATGGAAGGATGATTCCTACTACCCATTTTATTTCTATTATAAGACCAGATAGAGGAATTGAAACACCATTTGAAGCAGCAAGATTTGTTTCACTTCTTACTGTTACTGATGAAGAACATTTAACACAAGAGGTTCTTCTTGGTGGATCAGGAGGTAACAAACCTATAAATTCTTGGCTTTCTATGTTTGCTTTTTTGTCTCAAAAACGAGGAGAACCATGTAATCATGCAGCACTTTTATGCTCTTTATTACTAGGATTTGGACTCGACGCATATTGTGCTATTGGAACTAACAAGAAAGGAAATACTGTTATGTTTGTTGTTTCTCGTAAACGTATTAACCCAGGTAATTATGAAATTATTTTATGGGAACCTACAACAGGAAAACGTTTTTTATTAACTGAAGCACATTCTTACGAAACTATTGGATGCATATTTAATCATAGATCTTTTTACGCAAATATTCAACAATCTGATATTATTATTACTAATTCTTTTGATCTTGATAATGAAGAATTTTGGAAACCTCTAAACCCTTTAAAACTTCGTATGCTTCCTAAATTTCCTAATCCTTCACTTCTTTGGGTACCATGTGATTTAAAAAATCTTGAAGACGAATTAGAAACTTCATTAATTCGTGAAATAACTGAATATCGTGATACCCTTGGAATTGTTACACATTTTGATGACGATCTTGCTTATGTACTCCCACAAGCTCTTTCTGCTTATGAAAATCATCGACGAAATGGAACCCCAGAAGATTTATCTCTATTTGAAACATGTGTAAAAGGTACCATAGGAGAAGGAAAAACCTTTAAGGGTGTACCAGTTAATGTTACACATTTGAATACTCATAAAATTATTGCGGCACTCGGAAGTAGCTCTTCTGGAAAGGAAATACTAGAGTTAACAGCAGATAATGTAAAATTAGCTATTAGAGTAAAAGTATATCCTTTTCCTGAAAAGGTATTTTCTGTTTGGGTAATGTTGGCAGCATCTTATAGATTGACCTAAATTTAGAAATTATTAAATAGGTACTAATTTCTGAGTGAAACAAAATTTATTCGTAAAAGAAGCCTAAAAAAAAAAAAAATAAGAATAATAATAATGTAATGACATCAAATCATAGAAAAAAAAAAAAAAAAAAACATAACATTTTTTTTTTTTTTTTTATAGAGTTTTTTGGATGCTTCAATCAGGATTTTTTTTTTGTTTTTTTTGAGATTGCTAGGATTGAAGAGAGGACTAGATTAGAATTTCAACTTTATATATATATATTGTTTTCTTTTAATTGAGGATCATAAATTTTTTTCTAACATTTTCTCATTTTTTTTTTTTTTTAAAATCAGTTTATTAAGGAAAAAGAGGTAGTAAGAATATATTAATAAATGAGGGCTTTTAGGTACGTCAAAAAAGTATATTCTATAACCAAGTGGCCCTGTTGTAATGTTACCAATATAGGTTCTTTTCGTTTTTTTGCGAGTACACCTATAAGGTTGGTATCTCAACCTAATTCATGGATACAAGAAGGTGATAATGCAGAAGAATGGGAAAACTTTGAGGTAGCTTCTATTCTTCCAAAAACACATGGATCTTCTATAGGAAACGTTAAAGTACCAGGTATTGAAAATAATGTTACTAATGAAACCCTAAATCCAGAAACTAAACCTGAAATACCAGAAGTTTCTGTTCTTGATGCAAAGGGTAATGTGGTTCCTGTAAAACCCATTCGTTATTTTTCAGAATTAATTAATTCACCTGAGTGGTTAGCAAAAGGTCTAAGTGCTTTAGGTTATCCATCTGCAACTTCAATTCAAGGATACACAATTCCAGTACTTGAAGAAGGTCATGATCTAATTGGTTTGGCTCCTACTGGATCTGGAAAAACTGTTGCTTTTGCGGTACCAGCGTTAAAACGATTTCAACCTAGTTCTGCTGGATTACCTACTATAGTAGTTCTTGCACCTACTAGGGAACTTGTACAACAAACAGCAAAGGTATTTCAGCAGCTTAGCTCTGGAAGTGTTCGTGTATGCGAAGCTTACGGAGGTGCACCAAGAGAGATTCAAGCTCGACGTTTACATAATGGTTGTGATGTTCTTATAGCTTGTCCAGGACGTTTAAAGGATTTTTTACAAAATGGTGATGTAACACTTGAACACATGTCTTTCTTGGTATTTGATGAAGCAGATAGACTTCTTGATATGGGATTTAAAATTCAACTTGATGAAATATTAAGTTATTCTGATCCTTCACGTCCAGTTCAAACAATGATGTGGTCAGCTACATGGCCAAGGGCAGTTGAAGAATTAGCACGTGACTATCTTTCAGAAAATCGTTATACAATTAGAGCAGGTACTGCTGGTACAGGATTACAGGTAAATGAAAATATTAAACAACATATATTGTTTGCAGATCATCCTCAACAACGTATGGAGACTCTTGTTTCACTTATTCAAAATGGAACAATTGATGAAAATACAGCAAAAATGATGATATTTGTAGAACGTCAAACAGATACTGAAAATACAGCACAAATGCTTGTTCAATCTTTAGGTATACATTCCAGAAACGTTGGTATTATTCACGGAGGTATGCAACAACGTCAGCGAGATTATATTATGAGTAATTTTAAACAAAGTCGAACACGTATACTAATAGCTACAGATGTTGCGTCTCGTGGGATTGATTTTCCTGATGTAACATGTGTAGTTAATTTTATTGCACCCAAAAATATTGATAGTTATTGTCATCGTATCGGACGTACAGGAAGGGCAGGACGTACTGGAGATTCTTTTACCTTTATTGGTCATTCTGATGGTTCCTTAGCGAAAGATCTTGTCGGTTATTTGCGAAAATGTGGAATGGATGTTCCAAAGAAGCTTGAAGATATTGCTATGCAATTTTCTGAATCTGAGAAAAATCGTCGCTTTAAAAAACCATGGGGTGGCAGATCAGGAAGAGATAACAAACGTCAACAGTGGGGTGGTGGTGGTGGTGGTGGACGTTCATCTCGTGATTCAGGCTGGTAAAAAGATGAATTTCTTCTGTTTTTTTTTTTTCCGTTTTCTTCAGCGCACCAAGAAAAAAAAAATATATATATTTATTTATTTATTATTGGGGTGAAGGAAGAAAAATAATTTTTACAGAGTTTATTTTTTAGCAATGATATGAGGAAAAGTATTTTATAGGTCACCTTGCTTTTTTGTTTTTCTCTTGTTTGTTTCTCCTCTTTGCTAAAATTGTTTCACAGTTTACAAGCTTACCCTACCTCTTTTATAACACACTACTAATATACAATATTTTAAGTATTAACGTGAGAATATAAAATCAGAATGAAACTTACATCTATTAATTAATAAATAAATAAAAGAAAGTAGGTTAAAAAAAAAAAAAAAAAAAAAAAACTATATAAGTATTTGTATTTCGTTTATTGACATTTTGTGTCATGCAAAAAAGAAAGAAAAAAAAACTTTTTTATTTATCCTTTCTCTCCTCTTTTTATAAATTTATTTTGTCATTTTTATTTTTTTTCTTTCCTTTTTTTTTTTCTTTTATCGGAAAGGCTAAGACTGTAAACATTTTTATTTCTCGTAAAATGGCGCGAATTATCAATTCATCAGAATTGGATTCTGCTGCAGATGCCTTAAGTCGTGGAAATCTGGTAGCTCTTCCTACAGAAACGGTCTATGGTTTAGGAGGTAATGCTCTTAATGAAGAGGCAGTAAAAAAAATATTTAGAGTAAAGGGACGTCCATCGACTGATCCACTCATTTGTCATGTACCAAATGTTGAAAAAGCGGTGGAACTTTGGGATTTAAATTCAGACCCTAAAGCTATTGAATTAGCAATATGTTTAGGTAATGCTATTTGGCCTGGTCCATTAACTATTGTATTTAATGCCAATCCTGAATTACCAAATGCGGTAACAGGTGGATCAGGTTTTGTAGGTGTAAGAGTACCTCGTCATCCAATTGCTTTAAAGTTATTAAAACTTGTAAATTTCCCAGTAGCAGCTCCAAGTGCAAATACTTTTGGACATGTTAGTCCTACAATGGCTGAACATGTTCTTAATGATTTGGGACAAAAAGATTCTTCACTTTTAATAATTGATGGTGGTCATAGTGATATTGGAATTGAATCAACTGTAGTAAAGGTAAATAATGTAGATAATATTGAAATTTTACGTCGTGGTGGAGTATCACTTAGTGATTTACAAAATGCAATTAATAATAAATTTTCTCCACATATAACTATTCGAGATACTAGATCTACTCATCATTCTCCTGATTTGGCTATGGATGGACCTGGTCAATTACTAACACACTATTCACCTAGTGTTCCATCAAGGCTAGTAACACCAAGTAGTTTAATAAATAATTTTTTAATTAATCTACAAAAAGTTATAGTTGAACTTAACTCAAAATTATCAGGGATACAAAAAATACCTTTAAATCGTACGTTGATAATTGATTTTGGGGGTCACCTTCAAGTTTTCAAGAAAGATTGTTTGGCTTATCGCGATTTGAGTGCTAATGCAGAAGTTAAAGAGGCATGCTTTGATGTCTTTGAAGCGTTAAGGTGGACTGAAACAATTCCATCAGCAGAAGTTGTTCTTTTACCTTTGATATCTGAATGGCCACATACAGAAAAAGATTCGGAGCTACTAGCGGCGGTGGAAGATCGTCTTTTCCGAGCTGCTTCTGGGCAAATTGCTCATATTCGTATTGATGATTAATTACGTAAATTGTAATCTCTTTCAATTTCTGCTGTTCTAAACTATTTTTGGTAATAGAATAATTCTTTTTTTTTTTGTCTAATGCAATATAAACATGTGCATTTGCACTCTGAAAACTGATAATTTTTGGTGATGTTTTTTCTTTTTTTTTAACAAAGAAAAAAAAAAAAAAGGAAAGAAAAAAAGAGGGAGAGGAAAAGCAATGGTAAAAAAAAAAAAATATATATATATATATATAAAGAAATATATTGAAACTATTTCATAAGTTATGGTCTAGAACTTATTCTTATCCCTTTGCATTCTCATTTTCATTGTTATTATTATTTTCATTATAAATATATTATAAATATATTATAAATATATTATATATATATATATATTTTCTTTCTTTAATATATTTTTCTTAAAAAAAAAAAAAAAAAAAGATATTCCTACTCCATGTCATTTCACCCCAGAGACGCCTTTATTCTTCACCAGGAGCAGATCCAGCGACAGAATGAGGGGGATGAGGTGGACACCTCGGCGGAGCAGAAGGTGCAGATAGACTTGCAGCGGCTCACGGACACGGAGTCGGCGGCCACCATCGCCTTCTCCCACGAGGACCACACCCTCGGCAACCCACTCCGCCACGTCCTCATGCAGAATGCGGAGGTGACGAGTGCTGGCTACTCCATCCCACACCCACTAGAGCCAAAGATGCTGGTGCACGTGCAATCTACGGATTACGCTGTTGAGGCTGTGGCGGAGGGATTGGAGCGGTTGGCGCATATATGTGATCACACCCTAAAGAGTTTTGAAGAATGTATGCTTAGGATACAGTGTGGTGGAGTAAAGAGAGAATCATAAAAAAAGAAAAAAAATAAAAAATAATGTACTCACATTTTTTTTTTTTTTGTTTTCTTCTTCCATTTTTTTGGCACACTTTAGTAATCTTAGGAGAAACGGTAGCAATAACTTTTTTGTGAGTGTGAGTGTGAGTTTGTGAATTTACTTCTGTATCTTTTTTTTTTTTTTTGCATCAAAGGTAAGAAAGTCTGTATTATCCTATTATTTTCAAATATATAGGGTATTTACTATAATTCGTGTAATAAATAAATCCCCTAAAAAACAAAATATATACATACCCCCAATATCTAAACAAGAGGGAAAAAAAAAAAAAAAAGAAACTATACCTATCTAGTCACTTTTTTTTTTTTTACTACTTTAAAAATAAAGTAAATTATTAAGAATAGATGTAATGAAATAATTTGCTCATCGTATTATTATTATTATTATATACATTCTTTTTCTTCTTTATTTTATATGATTTTTTTTTTTTTTTCTGAATTATGAAGCAGAAAAAAAAAAGTGAATTAGCCGCATTGCCCAAGTAACAACAACAAAAACAACAAAAGGAAAGTTAAATATATATTTTTTATGAGTACTACCCTCGCAGAACCTAAGACATCCATCATTGTTAATGGAAGAAAACGTATTACTTCTAAATTCACTGATGGTAGTGAAATGATAGAAGAATATGACGTTATCACAGATGATCTTCTTTTACGCAAACGACGAACTAAAAATACTCTAGGAAACCTTGGTGATTGGGAAATAGAAGTTGGAGCTGAGGCAAAGACACGTGATTTAGATAAAGAATTATTAGTTGAGGCAAATGGAAGTCCAGAACTTGTAAAACAAGATACTCCTGAATATCATGTATTTCGTATTCGAAATTTACCATATTCTAAAGATGTTTTTAGTGTTACAGTTGAACATCGTGAACCTGAAGATATCGGTGAAATTGTAGTTCGTACAAGTAATAAAAAATATTTTAAAAAAATTACTATTCCTGATCTTCAAAGACATCGAATACAACTTGATCCTTCTCATCTTTCTTTTGATGTTCAGCATAACACACTTATTATTCGATATAAGAAACATATTTCTGTTTTAGCAGCAGAAGCAATGGCTAAGAAAGAAAGAGCAGCAATTCCAGCGAAACGCGTTGATGATGCAGAAGGTAAACAGTGTGCTCAACAATAGAAAAGAGAAAAAAAAAAAAAAAATAATAATAATAATATAGAAAATAAATAAATATTCATTTTTTTTTTTTTGAAAATTTAATTAAACTTGAATTACAGTTATATATTTTTACCCAAATATATATAGAAGTAAGAAAATTGTATAAAGATTGCACAAGACTTGTTTTTGAAACATTAAAAAAAAAAAATTTATCACCTTAAATATAGTGTCTTTAATTAAAGAAAAAAGCTTTTATTTTTTTATTTTATTTATTTCTATAATTTAATATTAAAAATATATTTTATATGAATTTATTTATTTATTTTTTTATTGCTATTATTATTATTAATATTATTTTCTTGCTTAAATTTCTTATTTGTTTTTAGGCTGAATTCAACAGCAAAGTAGAATTAGTGAGAATATTGTATAATATTAACACCCAAAGGAAGATAAGTAAAGAAAAAAAAATATATATATATAATAATAATAATAATAATAATAATAATGATAACAACTAAATTTAGAGTAAAATGTTTCGCAAGAGTGTACCTCGCTTGGTACGTGACCCTGTTCCTACAGATACTAAAGCGTTTTATTCCTGGTTTAGTGGACAAGCCTACCGTCAGGAGCGTGTAATTCCTGGTGGTTATCCTGCCGTACGTGTATACCCAGTATATGGGAAGAGATGGTTTACAGGGCGAACTGTAATGGCTATGATTGCTGGACTCTCTATCTTTGGTGCCTGGCTGAGACCTGAAAAAAGAACGATATAATATGGAAATGATGATTGAATGGTCCGAACGACAAGCGGCGCATCTTCCATATCAAAAGGCGGAAGTGAATCTGCGTTGCTTTATTACAAGTTATAAGCGTCATCGCCATGAGCAAGAAAATTTTATTGATAAAGGATTTGTAGGTTTAACTTCTGAATTTAGAAAATTCTTTTATCATGACGATGTATGGCGTCCACCTCTACATGATGTTCTTATGCAACCATATGCAAAGTATGGTGGACCAATTTTTAGCTATAATTGGACTATTGGATATTTCTAAATTTAGAAGTAATAAATAATAATACTTAGTTTATTTTGCAAAAAAAAAAAAAGAAAAAAAAAACTAGTTAAAATGGGAATTAGAAGGGATAATTAACGAGAACTACATAAAAGAGAGAAAATAAAAAATTCCCATTCCTCTAAGACATAATGAGGAAATATTCAAAAATATTTTTTAAGGGTATTTGGGAGGGGGGGAGGGGGGTGTGTGTCATTTAGAATAGTATAGCAAAAATTAGTTTTTATTTTTATTTTTATTATATTATTATTTTTATTTTTTTGATTTGACATGCCTTTACGTCATTACAGTTTCTCAATTGATCAGTTATAAAAAGGATAATTTTTCATTATATTTTTAAATAGAATTTTTTTGTAAAAGTAGGATTTTAACTTCAAGATTTTCCCTTTTTCTTCTTGTTTTAATTTTTATTATTTAATTTTTATGTATTTATATTGCTCTCTTTTTTTTTTTTTTCTGTATTATTTTTTTTCTTTTCCTTTTTCTTTTTTACTCTGTAGGTGCTTTGGGGGTGATTAAAAGAAAAAAAGGGGGGCCATATTTATTCAAGGAAATTGATTAAATAGTAAAAAAAGAGAATTTCCTCTTCCCTTTATTATTATTATTATTATTAAAGACGTAATAAGTAAAAACCATATTCATTTATTATTATTATTATTATTATTATTATTATTTATTATGGAGGGAGAAAGTGAGCTCTGGTCTGCGGCGGCCGCCTTTCGTGGGACAGAAGAGTACGCCGCAGCATTTGACTTGGAAGTATGGCGGGCGCAGCAGCAGGCACGACTGCGGGCGGAGTTAAGTGAAGAAAAGTTAAAGTTACAAAAGTCCCTGGCGGCGGAGGTGCGAAGGAAGGAGGAGCAACGCCTGGAGGAGTTAAATAGTTTTAGAAAAGATTTAGAGCAGCTGGCGCGGCGGCTGCAATTAAGAGAGGAGGCGCTGGAGAAACACATCGCACAGTTTGAGGCACGGGAGGCGGTGTTTGAGGCACGCCGGGTGAAGGTGGCGGAGCAGCATGAGCAGCACTTAGTAGCATTAGAGGCTCGCACTAGGAGACAAGTAGAGGAGGCAAGGGTGCAACAAGATATTTTAAAAGCACAATTAAGTGAACGTGATAATACGATTACGCGTTTAGAGGAAAAACTTCGTGCAATGGAAAGTGAGTATGATACACTACAAAGGTGTTTATCTCGAACTATAACAGATGATGATGATAAAAAACGTGTTACACTTTTAGAAGAAGAATTATCAAAAGCAAATACTGCGTTGATGAAATTACAAGTTCAGTTAAAAGAGAGAGATTCAGATTTAGCGATGGTACGAAAAGAACGTGATCAACTTGAAAGAGCATCTAAACTTTACAAGGATCAATTAAATCAACTTGCTCAATCTTATAGTAAACTTCAAGAACAATGGCATAATCGTGAACGTACACTATTAGAAGATGATCGTCGTAAGTTAGAAGAAGCTAAAAGACAACATCAACTTGCCCTTCGTCAAAAGGGGAATGAAGTAAAAGGTACACATAGATATGAGTTACTTGGTTATCAAGTTTCTGAAAATATAACACCTTATTCAGGTAAAAATTTATTCTCAATTTCTAGTGATAATAATGATTATACTGGTGGTAAAGGAAGTGAAAATGACTCTCAAACATTACTTAAAGAATTAAAAAGTGAAGTAACGAAAGGTTTACGTGATTTAAAGACAAAAGGTAAAAAGAATACTACAAAATCAAGGCAAAATATAGTTTACGCGGAGGTTACACCTATACAAGAGAAAGAAACTTTTTTAAAATCAATAAAAAATGATGCAGAAATGAAAGAAACAGAATCATCTCATATTCATCATCGTCATCTTCATAAACCAGTACAAAGAATTAGTTCTCATGATGATGCTATTAATTCAACTCTTTCATCTTTGTCACATCGTGAGAGTGAAGATCATCATGAATCAACAGAACCATATAGTAGTCCACTAGAAGAGAAACCACCTATACAGGAAGAAATAGAGAAAAAGGATTTTGATATTTCATCATCATATTGCTATGCAGAAGTAGAATCATGGACTACAGATGTTGAAGAGCAAAATGTAACAAGTAAAGATATGATGACAGGAAGTTATTTACCACCTCTTGCACCTGTTATTGATACAAAATTTCAACCTCCTCCTCCTCCTCCTCTTCCTTTACCGGAAGACTTTGTACAAGCTTCAAGAGCGGTACCACCACCCGCATCAAGAGAGTCTACTAGAGCAGAAATGATCGCATTTGTTGAAAAATTACGGGCAAACAAGCAAAAACTTCTTGAATCAGGTGTTTATGACGCTAATGATATACTTTTAAAAGAAATGACAGATAAAATTGCACTTTATGAAGATTTTTTATCAAGACATTTCTGAAGATAAGAAAACGTTATTGCGTTTTCTTCTTTTAGCATAGAGTATTTTTTATGGCAATAAAATTTTTTTTTGCTATATTTGCACAACTTTATTCTTTCTTTTGTTTTTACTATTTTCCAAGAATAAGTAAAAAAAAAAAAAAATTTTTATTTTTATTTTATTTGTTTAGGTCAATGCTATAAGGTGTTTTTTTTCCCCCCTTTTTTTCTTGGGCCATAATTTTCTTTTTATTTTTTTTTTTGGAAATAGTGTATAGGTGGTAAAAGAGAGTTGAAAATAAAAGAAAATGGATTTTCGTGTACCACTAACATATGTGTTTCAATCAGCTCTCTCCCAACGTCATGCAATTCCACACCGTACACTTTACTTAGAAGTAACACATCCATTTATAAATTATCTTGAATCTAATGATACTCGCCTCCCACATCATCCAGCCTTGATAGTTCAAGCTCAACCAGCAGAAGTTTATGAAACATATGTAGGAGAAGATGACTGGCATCATGATACATTATCGAATAATACAATAAAAGATAATAATGAAAATATTAGTAATGATAGTAGTAGTAATGATCCTTTACCACAATTTGATGATATTGTACATTGGGTATTAAAAACATTTGAAGAACTTTCAAAGGAAGGTGACGGTGTTGTATTATGTGGGCGTCGTGTTGTGGCGGATGACTGTGGCTGGGCGGTGCTCTCGCGAACTCCAACATTAAATTCACCGCGAGATATATTTCTCGCCATGCGTAACTCTTCCAAGTTTCTCCGTGATATACACCACCAATTAATTGAGCAAGAAGAAAAAGAAAATAATAGTAATGATAATGATAATGATAATGATGAAACAAAAAAGAAAGAAAATAAAAGAAGGGCTCAGGTGGAGTTGACACTAGCGCGGGCATTAGGAGGAAGTCCTGTGAGGGAATTCCGTGTGCTTCTCCCATATCGCCTATTTAAATCTGCAGAGAGTAAAGAAATATCTCTAGAGGTGTGGGATAGTAATGATAATTATGCTGGTATTACCCAACGCACGACGGATGTGTGTTTTCCAACACTAATGGCATGGGACGCTAATATACATGATGAGAATTATAATATTGTGATGCGTCATATTCGACATGCGAAGATATTGGAAAAAGCGTTTGTGAAGAATGCACGATTACGTACAGCACTTTGTCAATATGCAGAAACTCATATGAGTTCTTCTTCTTCTTCTATTTCTTCTACTGTTAAAGGGTTATCATGTATTGTAGTTTTACTTGCTGTAGATGTAATATTTGAGAATTTATCATTGCCAGTTTATTTACTAAGTGCTACAGTACGATGCTTTCGCCATGATAATGAAAAAGATTCTACATGTACTTTTCCTTTTATCCTAGAAGATGAAGAAAATGAGGAAAAAAAGAAGAAGGAATGTAATGATAATTTTCATACAGAGGAAATTAATAATAATAATAATAATAATAATAATAATAATAGTAATGATAATATGGATGAATATTATTATGATGATGATGATACATTAATCTACGATTCTGTTAGTTTCTTTCGTCTATTTCGTGACGTTTATAATTGGAATCATCATGTTGAAATGTCACGTCAACGCGTTGAAGAAGCTAAGGCATGTAAATCATCTGAGAGACAACGTTTTTTCGTAATTGCATCAGAGCGTAGTGATCTTGTTCAAACAAAAGAAACACTGGCTAAACGTGGAATTCCATTAGAGTTTATGCATCCTGAACTCTTGCAAGGTGATAGTAATTTTCAAAAAGAATGGCGGGAAAAACTCTCGGAGTTTATTTCTATGGCTCAACAGCGTTAAAAATTCGATTAATGACGATAAAGAAGAGAATGGGAGGATAATAAAGAATAATAACAAGAAGTAAATATATATATATATATATATATTTTATTTATACACATGCATTCGAACTTTCTCTTTTTTTATTTCTTCTATTTTAATAATAATAATATTATTATTATTATTATTATTTTTAAATATTATTATTTGTTATTATTTTATTTCTACCTGACTTTATTTGCATTTTTAATTTGCCTTCCCTCTTCTTCCTTCTTTTTTTTTTTTTAAATTTAATTTTACCCACCTTTGTAGTGCAGAGAAGAGAAATCAAGATATAAAACCATATAAAATCTTGTGATACTCTTCTTAGTATACTGCACTTCCTCTTTTTTTTTTTTTTTCCTCATAAAGGGTAGACAATAGTTTTTTTTCTTTCCTTTTTGATTTTCAAAGAAAGAAAAGGGGGAGAAACTGTTTTTACAGAGAGAAAAAAAAAAAAAAAGGAGAAAGAAGAGAAGAACGAGGACGTGAATAAGGAAAAAATAGCAAAAAAAATAATAATAATAATAAATACTCTTATAGTTTTTTTTTTTTTACATCTGAAAAAGAGAAAGAGGAAATTAAAACAAAACAAGCAAAAAAACAAAAAAAAAACAAAAAAAAAATAAAATAAAGCAAAGGGGGATACATAGTTATTCATAATGTCAACAGGTAAGATTCTTGGTGATCAAAGATACAGGATTGATTGTCCTATTGCAAAAGGAGCTTTTAGTACAGTATACCGATGTATTGACCTAACTACAGACAAAGTTTACGCTGTTAAAGTAGTGAATAAATCACTTATTAAAGCAAATAAAATGAGTGATGCTGTAGTTCGTGAAATTAACGCTATGGAGGTTGCAGCTCCTTCAAAGTATTTGGTAAATTTAGTTGATAAATTAGTTTCATCTCGAAACTATTATCTTATAATGGATTTAGTTGAAGGTGGAACATTATTAGATCTTCTACAAAAATATCGTCTTTCAGCATCATCCCTATGGATTAGAAGATTATTTAGGCAACTTTTAAATGGTTTATGTGTACTTCATCGTTCTAATATTGTACATCGTGATATTAAACCAGAAAATCTTTTATTAAATGATGAACGTACAAGATTAATGATTTCAGATTTTGGTTTTGCTTGCTATGCCCCTCCTGGACGTCGTCTTCATCGAGCATGTGGAACATTAAAATATTGTGCGCCTGAATTATTAGTACAATGTCCAGAGTATGATGGTCGCAAAGTTGATGTTTGGGCGGCTGGTGTAACATTATATCTTATGCTATTTAATACACATCCTTTTAAAGGAGAAAAAGGTTCTGTTGATAGTTTAGTGCAAAATATAATAAATGGAAAATTTTCTTTTCCACAATCAGTTTCTCCAAGTTTGGAGCATCTTTTTTCTGTTATGCTTCACCCTGTACCTGAAAAACGTTGGCCAGTGCATAAATTATTAGAACATATGTGGGTATTAGGTGCGGATAATGTTATAAAAACTGTTAATATTTCATCATCTTCTAATTTAACTACTCAAAATGCAGCAAATGATAATAATAATGATGAAGATTTAGAAAATAAATTTCTTGTAACTTCACCCTTTGTAAAGTTTTTAAAAGATGATAAGTTGAATTTGTCATTACGTCAATCTCGCTCATATCCTTTACTCTTAAAAGGATTATATTATAATAATACTGATAATTCAGATGATTATAGTAGTGAAAGTGACAATGATAAAAATTTTAATGAAGAAATAGCAGAAGGAGAATTACAAGAGAAATATTGTACTATATCTGGTGAAACATTTTTTAGTGATAGTGGAAGTGCAGGTGAAGGATCTGCAATGCATAATAGTAGTTATAGTTCAACATTGTCTTCATCTATTTCCTCTAGAGAAAGTCAAGGTAAACCAGATGTAACTTCTTATCGTGATTTTTTATTTACCCTACGTATGATCCTACACTTTATTTTATTTTGTACAGCACTTATTATAGTTGGTGGTATGCGTGTATTATTTGATGTAGATTTTAATGATCTTCCTATTCCTTTCTTTATACGTTCTGCGGTGGAGCAGTTATTACTTTCCCCACATGAGTGGCCCTCACAACATTTTGAAATGCATCGATTGCGAAATAAATTTCCAGGCGCTAAATTACGTCAAATTGTGGCTTCCATTGAAAAGGCAATTGATGCCTCACACTGGCGGCGTCGCATGGTACCGACACGTGGAGCTAATAATAATAATAATAATAATAATAATAATAATAATAATTCAACAGAGGAGATAGTACAAAAACAACAACAAGAAAAAGAAGAAGAAAAAGAAGCAATATTCTTTGTATCATCATCATCATCGTCAACATTGACATCACCAGGTTTGCAAACACCAAAGACACAAGAACAATATAAAGGATCTACTGTGACAAGATTACAGAATGGTGGTTATTGTGTATCTTTACGAAAGCGACACTGAAGTTATAGGGGAAAATAAATAAGTATAAATGAATATATATATATATATATATATATAAGAAAAAGAGAGAAAAAAGCAAAAAAGCAAAATAAAAGAATAAATTTCTACATCTTCTGAATGAATATGAAAGGATTGATCAAAGGGCAAAAGAAAAAAAAAAAAAAGAAAGAAAGAAAGAGAGAAAAAAAAAAAAAAAAAAAAAATATCATTTTACACTCTTACGTTTTATCTTTTTATTTTTTGCTTCCGTTTAGCTCTATTTATCTTTTTTGAGAAATAATGAAGGGGAGGGTGCGTGTGTACATGTTACACCTGAACACAAAGACCATTCTTTCATTTTATTAAAATTAAGCGAAATTACAACGACATCAAACTACTGGCAAGATGTTGAATTGTATGGCGCTTAAATCTTTTTTTTTTTTTCTTATGTTAATTAGTAGTATTGGTAACCACATTTGAAACTATAAAAGTTCTAAAGAGGGGAGAAAAAAAAAAAAAAAAAAAAATATTGTAAGGATTGTTTTCTTGAGTTTATTGAGAATGATACGGAAACGCCAACACACAATTACACACACAGTTCTTTAATTCTCTCTTATTCCCCCATTTTTTTTTTTTTTTTTTTGCTCGCTCATCCCTCTCTATTTCTTTTTTTGGTTATTTTTATTTCCCTTCTTTTTGCGTGTGTGTGTTTTTTTTTTTTTGTGTTGTTCTTTTATTTATTTGATTATATTGGCAAATTACATGGGGGCAAATATGAAGATTTACCTTGACTCCAAAGATGGGAACAGGTACAAGGCACCGCTTCAATTCAAAATAAAACTATAATAGAACTAATCCACCCCACTGTCCTCTCAAAATAAAATAAAATAAAAAAAAAAAGGGTAGATAATTGCATTGGATGATGAGTTTTTTTGGAAAGAGTTGCCAATGTTCTGTGGGGGTTTTTCTTTTGGAAAGCGATTTTTTGACAATAATCAAGAAAGAGGGGAGTATATTTATATATATTTTTGTTTTATGGTAAAAAAAAAAATATATATATATAATTATTTTATTATTATTGTTATTTTTCTTTTAAATTCTTACTTTTTTTTTATATATTTAGCCTGATCACTCCGAGGGGTGAGAATTACATTAGGAGTTTTTTTTTTTTCCCCCTTTCTTTTAGCAACTGCAAGAAAAGCAGCAACACCATAGAGAGAAAAAAAAAAAATAATAATAAAAAAAACAATAAAATAAAGCAGCATCATCGTTATTAATTTATTATTATTATCATTATCATTATCATCATCATCATCATCATCATTAAACAGTGATATTTAGAAATTTATATATATATATTTACCTTTTTTTTTTAGGTGTACTTTTAATTTTTCATTTTTATCGACAACAGGTGGTAACTGTGTCAAAATGCACTCAGACGCTTCGAAGATTTATGTTGAGGCCTGCAGGCGTGAACACGCAGAGTGTGCGTTAGAGTTGGTTTATGCCTTTGATAATAATGAAAAGGAAGTTTCCCTTTCAGATCGTGCGGTTCACCTTAACGATCTTGATATAACTTGCATTGCAGAAGCTCTGCGATCTACAACGCACTCTATTCGTGCATTAAATTTGGAAGGAAACGCCTTTGGTTTACAAGGTTTACAATCTCTTTTGGAAGCAATTGAAGAAAATCCTGGTATCATAAGTGAATTACGACTTGGTAGGAATATGTTAAAAGATCAAGCAGCTGTTGTGATTGGTCACACTCTTTCTCGTGATGGATGTGGATTAAAGATATTGGATTTATCCGAAAATGATATCACGAAATTGGGTGTTATTCCTATTGCTGCTGCACTCAGTAATGAGACATGTGATATTGTAGAACTTTCTTTCTATAATAATAAGATTGAAGCAGATGCAGCAACCTACCTAAGTCAAGCTATACATCAAGCAAGTAAATTAAGACATTTACATCTCGGTTATAACGCTATTCGAGATACAGGAGCAGCACAGCTTGCTAAATGTATTATGAATACTGTTGGACTTTCAACACTTGATCTTACTGCTAATCGTATTGGAGCTAGTGGTGGTAAAGATCTTGCTAAAGCATTAATGGCAAGTACATGTAATATTCAACGTCTTAATCTGCGTCATAACCTTTTTGATTCTGAAACGATTGAAATGTATGCGGATGTGCTTCGTAATAATACTTCACTTATTCAACTTTTTCTTGGTTTTATGAATCCAAGTCCAGAATCTGCTGCTACTGTACTTTCTGCACTATGTGAAAATCGTACTCTATTACTTTTGGATATATACGGGTGGAAGTTACCTCAAGAAAATACATGGGGAATTATTGATGATATACAAAAAAGTAACTTTACTTTAGCAGCTATTGTAACAGATGGTTGTCAACCAATCGCTAAATTAATCGATAGAGGAAATGATGAAAGAGATGAACGTGGTCAACATCCAATATATGTTGGTCCAGATGATCATGATGCTTATGTGGCAACAAGAAGTCTTCGACGATTTTCTCGAGCACAATCTCGACGTCAATCACGTGCTTCTTCACGTGGAGCAGTCTCTTCACGTACTGGAAGTCCTGCAAATCGTAGAAAAAATGAACGTTCTAGTTCTCGTAGAGATTCTGAGACACGCCAACGGTCTTCTTCAAGACGTCAACAAGATCATTTATACCATTCTACAGTTCAAGATCCATTAAACCCAACAAATCAGGATCTAAAAAAAGAGAATAATCAAAATCAATATCAACCACAACCACAACCAAAACCACAACCACCACAACCGTATAATCAATATAATCAGCAAAATATTGATATAGGTGTGCCACGGAATTCAGGTGTAGAAGTGTTACCTAAAGAATTTACCTACACTAACTTAGATTTACAGACAAGTGATGCTACGAAAAAACTTATGGAAAATTTACTTCATGAACTTTCTGAGCAGAAAAAGGTTCAGCGGGAACTTGAAGCCCGTGTTGCTGCACTTGAGAGAAGAAGGGAATGTAAGTGTGTTAGCAATGCAATAACCACAAAGGATCAGATATCCCACAGCAACACTCGTACCCACAGCAGTGAGCGGCCTAACACACATGAGCCCGGCAATCATACTCCTCAACCTCAACAACAACATCAAATGAACTCAAGAGAAGAGGACCCTAGGAGTCCTGAAGTTGCCCTTCGCCATCGTGCCAGTCCTGATCATACCAGTGGCCCACACCGCACCACATCAGCCCCCCGCGGCCGCAGCGCAGACCCCGCCCCACGTGAGATGAGAGGAGGGCGGGGGGGCGGCAGCGCTGGTGACCCCCACTCCTACTCCCAGGGGCACAGTCCCACCCCCACCCCGAGGTATAACT
The DNA here is from genome assembly GCA_030849755.1 of Trypanosoma avium. Classification (NCBI taxonomy): domain Eukaryota; phylum Euglenozoa; class Kinetoplastea; order Trypanosomatida; family Trypanosomatidae; genus Trypanosoma; species Trypanosoma avium. The sequence goes on from JASANY010000786.1 coordinate 21,978, forward strand.
CCCGGCCACACATCCCACAGACACACCAGTCCCAGGCCGCGAGTACCCCCAGCGCGGCGGAGCGGCGGAGTGTCAGTGGCAGCAGCGGGGGGTGGGGAGGCCCAGCGGAGCCCCCGCAGCCGACGGAGGGCCGCACGGAGTTGTCAGAGCCCCCCGCGGAGCCGCTGGAGCTCCCGAAGGAGCGACAGCCCCCAGGCGTCGCCCTCCAGACATCAACCCGGCCACCGAAAGACTTTCACTCCTACTTGGGACCCGCCCCATCAAAGGACAAGGACCCACCGAGGCGAAAGGGATCCGTGCAACACCCATAGAGGAGGAGGAATAAGAGAACTGTAGACCAAATTAAAGGGGAAAAATATATGGTTAGGGAAGAGTAAAAAAAAAAAAAAAACAAAGGAAATAGGAAAGAGGAAAGAAATAAGGCAGCTAGAAATACGAGAACAATAACAACGGCGAGGAGGGGAAAAAAAAAAAAATAAAGGGTACAAAATAGGGGGAGAAAGAGTGGAAAAAAAAAAAAAAAAACAAGTGAACTTACGTGTACACGGGAACAATAGGTGTAATACAAAAAAAAAAAAAAGAAAAGAGTAAAATAATAATATGAGTAAAACAACAAACAAAAACAAAAACAATAGACGGTAAATAAGGAGAAGATGAGAGAGGAGAGGAAAAAAAATATAAAAAAAAAATAGAAGTGATACATTTATAGACTTTACCTCTTCTTTAGTTCGAAGGAACGTTATGGCGATTTCTTGTTAAAGATTGGAGGGTCAAGTTGAACGCTTTTAAATAAAAAAGAAAAAAAATAAATAAATAAAAAAAAATATATACATATTTTATTTGTAGAGTGTTTTTTTTTTTTTTTCCAGCCTGTTGTAACTCATCTGCATGATATCGCAATAGAGATAGAGAACAAAAAAAGAAAAGGAAGGAGAGCAACGCCTTTCCAAGCAGTGAGTACCGAAAACTTTTTATTTTTATTGTCAACGAGTACTTTAAAGGCTTCTCTAATGTCTCCCTTCTTCTTTTAGTTATTTTGATTTTCCTTCCCTTAACTTTTTTCCCCCCTATCTTCTCCCTCCCTTTCCAAATTATTTCTTTCTCTCTTTTATTATTATTATAATTGTTTATTTACTTTTATTTATTCTGATTGCTCACCACTTTCTCTATATTCTTCTTATGAGCACTATTTCTTATTCTTATTTTTATTTTTTTATCTTAAAAACACACAAGGTAAATATCCAATATTGCTTTGAATTATTTTATTTTATTTTTTTATTTATTTTTAGAGAGTGTGCGAGAGTGTTTCTGAGAGTGTGTATAGCGCGTTTGAAGCTGTATGCCTTTGTTTTCATTGATAAGAGAGCAATTAACTGGTAGAGGACCTACACGTGTTCGCGGTGTTCCATCATGGGCTCAGCGCTCTTCAACTATTACAGAGCAAGAATTGAGGCAGTTAAAAGAGTTAAATACTCTATCTGATGAACAATCTAATTTACTTAAGCAAATTTTATCTTCATGGGAAAAGGGCGATTTTAGCTCATTGAATCGTTGGTTACAAGAATGTGCAGCATATTTTGACCCTAATAAACCTCACCTTTTAGCGTATTTTGTAGGACTTGGTGGTATTGATTTATTTGTTACTTTACTTTGTGATGTGAATATACCTACACACCTAAATAAAATCCCTATGTACCCTTTTATAAGTGCTAAAGGACGAGCTCCTTGGCAACTTACTGCAGCCATCGCATCATTAATGCGTGTTTTAACAGAATTATTAGTATGCCATAATGAACTTGGATGGTATTATTATGATCATTATCCTGGTCTCTTTTTCCGACTTTTAGAATTTGCCAGAGTTCCAGAACTACGATTATCTGCTTTAGTAATGTTAGAACATTTAGTTTTAAGTGTAGGACCTGTACTTGAAATATCAAAAATTCCAATGTTACAAGAATTAATTCGAACAAATGATGATGCTACACTTGCTATTTTATGTCGTGTAATAGCTTTACTTATTGTACCGGGTGTAGTATTAAATCAACGTGATTCTCCTCATCAACGTCTTGTTTTCCCTGAATCTCTTTTACCACTTCAACGTATTCAACGAGTTATTGATAGTAATGTTCTTTGGTTAATTGGTGAAAAAGATCTTGTAAAACGATTAGTATCACTTTGTGAAGTTCGTAGTTCTACTGATATACGTGGTTTTGTTCACGGGGAAGTACCTTTTACTTCTTTAGAAAATACTGCATTGGAACCACTTTTACGAGAATGGTCTACTACAGCAGTTGCGGCACTTCCACAGTTTGGAGGAAGTACAATTCCTGGAAATATATTTGCAGGTATGGATTTTAGTCAAATTAATTTTAATGCTTCACGTTTAGTGAATAATCATAATAGTGGTAATGAAACTATAAATCGTACAGAGTGGCGTGAATCACGTGGATATCCTTCTACATCAGTAATAGCAGAAGAATTAGGAAGTAGTGATACTGAAGATCCTTCTCCACAACAAATATTAGGAAATGTTATGGAGGCATGGGTAGATGATGATGCTACTTCAGCAGCTTCTGCAGCAGCAGTTAGTTCAAATGTTGATTTTAGTTGGTTTGTAGGATGTGCAGATGCAAAACAACGTTGGCGATTACGTGATCTTACACTTCGTGAAGAAATTGATGATAATCGTCCTCTTATTTGTGGGTTTGGTCCAGTAATGGATAAAAAAGCACGTGAAGCTTTTCAACAACAAAATCGTGTATTTTGGCAATTTTTAAGTCCAGTATTACAACATCCAAATACTCCTCATAGTCCACAAATTATTGTAGGTGCACAAAGTGAAATATTATTTGTTTTAAATCTTATGTTATCTACATTCTTTTTTGGAGATGTTTGGTGTACATTACGAAAATGTCAATGGATTAAAGTAGCAAGTAAATTTTATGAATCAGCATTTGAATCACGTACTAGTCATCATTTTATATCTCCATATCTTGAACAACTTCGACTAGTTCCTGAACTTCGTTTACTACCAAGGTTTTTAAATTCAAGTGAACGTGGTGAAGAAATTGAAGGTATTAGAAGATGTGAAGAAATTAATAATGGTAATAGTTATAATAATAATAATAATAATAATAATAATAATAATAATAATAATATTAATATTAATGAATATAGTGATAATGAAAATGAAGCTGAAAGATCATTACTTACAATGCATTCAGGAGAAGATACAGAAGCTTATATACGTCATGGTTCTAATCCAGGAACAGGTGATGATGATGATAGTTTTGATGATAAAAATCATCAACATGAACCTAACACTATAAGGAAATTAGAACTTTTACGTGGTGTACAAGAATTTTGGAATGCACAAGATAGACGAGAATGTGCTATGTTACATGAAGGTGATACCGCAGAACAATCTGCTCCACTTGCAATGAAAATAGCTGTAACACTTGCAGAACGAAGTGAAGATAGTTGTGTGGAAACATCTGCATGTCATGCTTTAGAAGGTTATTTACGTTGTTTTTCATTTCCAGTATGTGAAAAAACTGCAGCAGATTCTCCTCAAACTATATTAGGAAGTGTTCTTATGCGATCTATCTTAGAACATCGAGTATATAATGCAACATATGTACCAGGATTAAGTGGTTCTCTTTCTCCATCAAAACGTATTGATAGTTTTTTTGCATTACTTGGTGAATTTATTCGATACCATCATACTAATCTTTCACTTTTACAAGATTATGTTATGGGATCAGTTTCTCTACATCATTTAAATAATCCTACATCAACAACATCAACACATATTCGTCAACTTCGTTTATCATCAGAACAAGCAGAACAATTAATACGTTTACCTCCATTAGATCGACAAGAATATGAACCTTTTGAAAAAGTTCTTATGCGACGTATATATCGTCATGGTTGTGATACTAATTTATTTGTACGTAGTCTTCTTCTTTCTCTTACTCCAGGTCTTCGTTCAAGAATGAATTATGTTTGGAAACCTGTTACATCATCTACTACAGATCCAAAAGAGTTACTTGATGGAGTTGCCCGTATAGGGGATGTTGTTACTGGACACCCTAATCGTCTTAGTTATATTGGAAAAAATTCAAGACGTTTTGTAGCTTTATTAAGTGAAAGAAAAAAAGAAGTAGAAGGAAATCAAAATAATAATTTTAATAAAGAAGTAATAACTAGGGGAGTAAAATCCGAGAAAGAGACATGTGATGAGGCTTCTTCTTCTTCTTCTTCTTCTTCCATGACGCCTAAATTTTCCTCCCTCGCCCCATCTCCTACAGGATTATCATTGTGGGATATGTTACAAATACTTCTTCGCTCGCCTCATCGTCTTCCATTAGAGGCACGACCATTTCCTCGTTTCTTTGATGATCGTGATAGGGCACTTATTATGGGAGAAATTGAATTACCCCCTATTGGACCCCCATCCCACCTTGCAGTTCCTCTTTTTCCTGAAATGATTAATACGGAAAGAGGAGGTTTAGGTGCATTAGAGGGACTTGAAAAAGTTATACTACAAGATCCACACAAGCTTGTTTATAGTATGCTTGGCCCATTAAATGCTGAACGAATTCAAAACGCTGGAAGGTTATGTGTAGTCACTACTTGTGTTTTAGTATTTGTTCGTGCCGCTCGATTAGGTGGGTCTCCTGCTATACATAATATTCTTAAAAAAATAAAACCATTAGCAGAAATTAGTTATGAAAAATGGAAGAAACAACGTAATGCACCTATACATTGTGCTAAAAAGAGAAATATTGATCAAGGATTATCAAAAACTTTTACAGATCCTTCTTATAATGAAGATTCTTGTTTTTGCACAGCTAATGATGGGGCATCACGTTGTTCTTCATTTATGCTTCATGGTCATTGTGCTCCACTTATTGCAAGTGAACAATATTATTATCGTTACGGTGGATGCTTTTTTCGTAATATGTTTCGACTTATGTGTGTTTGGATAGGACACTATGGTGCTTGTCAGAGATATGTAGAAACTCTTTACTATTGTACGGAGGTTCCATTTGCAGAGTCTAAATGTGTTGTTTTATATTTAATGCGTATTCTTCCAGATTATTTTTTGTAGAATAAAAAAGAAAAAAAAAATAAAAATAAAAAAATAAAATAAAGGCATTTTTTAAAAGACTTATGAGGTGATAAAGGTTAAAGTTAAAAGAAATAATATGGTAGTAGCGAAAAAGAAAAAGAAAAAAAAAACGTAAGCAAAGTGACTGAGCAAACAACAGTTCTTTTTTTAAAAAAAAGAAGAGTATATATACATACCCATATATATATATATATATATTTATTTATATATATTTCTATAAAAAAAAAAAAAAAAAAAAAGTGGGGTAGGGGGAGGATAAAAGTGAAAGAAATCTAAAACAACAACAAAAGAAAAAAAAACACACAATGAGAAAATTAAGGGGATATATATATATATATATATAACCGAGTGAATTTGAAACTTATTAAGGAAAAATTTCTGAGTGAGTGATACAGTATCTTTGAAAAGATAAAACTTGAAATTAACTATTAAGCTAAAAATGGCGAAATATTCATCAGAATGAGAAATAAAAGAAAGGGAAGGACAAAAAAAAAAAAAAAAAAAAAAAAAAAATTATTCTGAAATTCTGAAAGAAGAAGGAGATTAAAAAAATAAAATAAAATAAAATAAAGAGGGAACGAAGAGGCTTAAAAAAAAAAAAAAAAAAAGGAAAAGTAGATTGAATGGAAAGAAAAAAAAAAAATTAAATGTGAATAAAGAGAGTGTTAGGGAGAGTTGTGTAGAACAAGTATTTGCGGTTAAACAAACAAAAAAAAGAAAAGAAAAATCATTGAGTATTTGCTTTGCTTTTTTATTTTTTGCAAGGGTTTTTCTTTTTTTTTTTTTTTTTTTAAGGGGAGGGAAGAAGGGAGGATATATGGCAACAAAAATTAATGGGCTGTGGTGAATTTCTACAGCTTTCCTGCGAGAAGTAGATTCAGCAAGGTAAATTGAAAGACACAAGTTAAACTTTCAAAAAAAAAAAAAAAAAATGATTTTTTTCAAGTCTCTCTCTCTCTCTCTTTATTCGTCAATTTCTTTTTCCTTCTTATTCCCTTCCCCTTTTCAATATATTAACGGCTCTGCAAACAGACTGGGAAATTTATTCCACTTAAATTTGATAGAAGAGATGAACGACCTCTTGAGGTGCCTCTTTCCTTTTCAAATAGGTTATGAATTCAATTTACCAATAATTATTTTTTTGTAGGCCCTGAGTATTATTTATTTTTTCTAGGCAATCTGTGTATATATCTATTTTATTTTATTCTTTTTCATTTTTTATTTTACCTACCCCAAATTTTATATTGATACTTGTGTCTTTTCTATTTTTCTATGATCTTCTTCTTCAATTCTTCAAAATAAATAAATATTAATGATAATAATTATTAATGTTTATGGTCTTTGTAATATATATTTTTTGTCCAACCATTTCCCCCCCACCCACCCTTTTTGATTTCCTTTTTTTTTTTTTATTCAATTAAAAATCTAAATTCAGTCAAAAAAAAAACAAAAAAAAAAAGGAAAAAAAAAAACTAACAACAACAATCAAGAATACCTACACCACTACCTGTAAAAGAAAAGAAAATAATATACAAAACTCAATAAAAAAATTAAAAAAAATCAAAAAAAAAAATGGTTGTTAAAGTTGCCATCGCCTCAGATCACGCTGCCTATAATATTAAGGACAGACTCATTGAGTTTGTGAAGGAGGCTGGGGAGGACTATGTGCCAGTCTGGTGTGGCCCCGACTCCCCTGAGTCTGTCGACTACCCCGACTACGCCCAGCGGGTGGCGGCGATGGTCTCGCGGGGGGAGGCCGACCGCGGGGTGCTGGCCTGTGGGAGCGGCATCGGCATGTCCATCGCCGCCAACAAAGTTGCTGGGGTGCGGGCCGCGCTCTGCTACGATCACTACACGGCAGCTATTACTCGTGAGCATAATGACTCCAATATTGTGTGTGTGGGGGAACGCACAACGGGGATTGAAGTTATTCGGGAAATTGTTATTACATTCCTGCGAACGGATTTTAGCACTGATGAAAGCCACGCCATTCGTGTACAGAAGATACGTGACTTGGATAAGAATTTGCGTTAAATGAAATAAAATGGCATAATAAAGGGAAAATAAAGTGACAAAATGATCTAGTAATATTTTCTAATTTTTATTTTAATTTGTTTTAGGAAGGGGATAAAAAAAGTCAAAGAAAAAAAAAAAAGAAAAACAGGCTATAATCTTTCATTCGAAATAAGGAAAGCTGATGAGGGGAAGGGAAAAAAGGATTCATGCAAGCAAAATAAAACGAATAAGCTACTACTATTCCAGAAAATGTACTCTACGGCTGTTATTATTTTTTTTTTTTTTTTAAATTTTAATGTTATTAAAATCATTACCGCCATATTTGAGTTATTTTTTCTTATATCGTTTCCTGTAGAAGTAATAAAATATGTGGAGACTTTTCGTAATTTGTCTATGGGTGTCTCTGTTCTTGCGATCGTAAGTTTGTGGGAGTGTTTTTTTATTATTATTTTGTTATTTTTTTGTGGGAAGGAAGGGAGTAAAAACAAGACGAACCTTTTTTTTTGTTTTTGGGAGCAGGTGCATCTGTGTGGATGCAGGAAAACTTTCTGCTTTACCATAATTTCTATTTTTTTCTTCTATTTTTTAAATAAAATTTGGAGGGTTTACTCCCCTCATTCTCACTACTCCTTACTTGTATTGAAGATTTCCCGTTGATTTTTGATTCATTATCATAGTTGTTGCTATTTTTACTATTATTTTGATTTTTTATTCCTTTTCTTTTTTATCATAAATACCACCTCTTAAAAACAGAAGGGAAGCTAAATACATCAATAAAGTAAAAAAATAAAGATAGAAAAGGGAAAAAAAATCAAAAAAAAAAATGGTTGTTAAAGTTGCCATCGCCTCAGATCACGCTGCCTATAATATTAAGGACAGACTCATTGAGTTTGTGAAGGAGGCTGGGGAGGACTATGTGCCAGTCTGGTGTGGCCCCGACTCCCCTGAGTCTGTCGACTACCCCGACTACGCCCAGCGGGTGGCGGCGATGGTCTCGCGGGGGGAGGCCGACCGCGGGGTGCTGGCCTGTGGGAGCGGCATCGGCATGTCCATCGCCGCCAACAAAGTTGCTGGGGTGCGGGCCGCGCTCTGCTACGATCACTACACGGCAGCTATTACTCGTGAGCATAATGACTCCAATATTGTGTGTGTGGGGGAACGCACAACGGGGATTGAAGTTATTCGGGAAATTGTTATTACATTCCTGCAAACAAAATTTAGTGGTGGGGATAACCACACCCGTCGCGTACAAAAAATATGTGCCTTGGAAAAGAAGTTGAATTAAACTAAACAAAAAAAAACAAAAAAACAAAAACAAAAATCAAAAATAGTTTTACATTATTTTCTACTTTTTATTTTTCATTCTCTTAATTTATTTAAGGAGGGAGAAAAAAAATCAAAGAAAAAAAAAGAAAAACAGGCTATAATCTTTCATTCGAAATAAGGAAAGCTGATGAGGGGAAGGGAAAAAAGGATTCATGCAAGCAAAATAAAACGAATAAGCTACTACTATTCAAGGAATTGAATTCTTCGGTTGCCTTTTTTTTTTAATGTTATTAAAATCATTACCGCCATATTTGAGTTATTTTTTCTTATGTGGCTTCATGTAGAAGTAATAAAATATGTGGAGACTTTTCGTAATTTGTCTATGGGTGTCTCTGTTCTTGCGATCGTAAGTTTGGGAGCGGGTGCATCTGTGTGGATTCGGGAAAACCTTCTGCTTCGCTGAAATCCCTATTCTTTTTTTTAAAATAGGAGTTTCCTCCCCTTCTTTTCACTACTCCTTACTTGTGTTGAAGATTTCCCTTTGATTTTTGATTTATTATCATAGTTGTTGCTATTTTTACTATTATTTTGATTTTTTATTCCTTTTCTTTTTTATCATAAAAACCACCTCTTAAAAACAGAAAAAAAAGCCAAATACATCAATAAAGTAAAGAAAAAGACATAGAAACACGCAAAAAAATAAGAAAAATAATAAATAATACTTAAAAAAAAAAAAAAAAAAAAATGGTTGTTAAAGTTGCCATCGCTACTGATCGAGCTGCATTTTTTATTCGCGAGGAGCTGATGCTCTTTGTGAAGGAGGCTGGGGAGGACTATGTGCCAGTCTGGTGTGGCCCCGACTCCCCTGAGTCTGTCGACTACCCCGACTACGCCCAGCGGGTGGCGGCGATGGTCTCGCGGGGGGAGGCCGACCGCGGGGTGCTGGCCTGTGGGAGCGGCATCGGCATGTCCATCGCCGCCAACAAAGTTGCTGGGGTGCGGGCCGCGCTCTGCTACGATCACTACACGGCAGTAATGGCACGCATGCAGAATGATGCGAATGTTCTTTGTGTGGGGGAACGCACAACGGGGGCTGAAATTATTCGGGAAATTGTTATTACATTCCTGCAAACGATATTTGGTGGTGAGGAAATTCACACCCGGCGCCTACGGAAACTAGATATTTTGGATAAGATAAAAAATTAAAGAAAAGGGTGGAAATAAAAATAATATATATATATATATATATATATATATTTAATAGCAACAAAAAGAGGGAAAGAAATATATTTCCCTATTTTTTTTTTTCGTGTGTTATTGTATTGTTTAACTTTGTGGAAGGAGAACGGAAGTCAAAAAGAGTGGATGGGGGATGGGCTAAAAAGTGATAATCATTTAGAGAGGGGTAAGGGAAAAGGGGAAGCAGATAAACACTAGCAAAAAAAAAAAAAAAATAAATAAATAAAAAATAACACATAGGTAGTTTATACTAGAGAAGAAAATATAAATGAAGAGTAAAATTTGTTTCCAATTGTTTTTTTTTCCTCAGGTCACTGGTCCTGTTTTCTTTTTTTTTTGTTGTTTTCCCCCTTTACTCTTATTACCGCTATATGTAATAGAAATTATATTTTTATATGGTTTTCTCTAGAATCTAAAAGTTATGTGGGTTAAGGAGGGGGGTGGGGTGGAGTTCCCTCCCCTCTTCTTGTATTTATATGTGTATCTTAGTCGTATTGTAAGTGTATTACTTATTATTTCTATTTTTTTCACACGTATGTGTATTTAAAGGATGAAGTAAATTAGTAGGCTCACTTAGGTGTCTCTATATGGATGTAAAAAAAAAAAAAGGGAAAAAGGCTTCCGGTTTTTTAGAAGTGTAATTTTCAATGTTTTTTTTTTTTTTTCTATCTTTCTTCCTATTACTGCACCTTTGTTTTACTAACCTTTTTTTTTTATTTTTGAGTTATTATTTATTTATTTATTTATTTTTTTTTTCACATTTTCCATATTTATGGGATTTCTCTCTTTTTTTGATATTATCCTATCTGTTCTTATTACAATATTCCAGGTATGTGGAATTTTTTTTTTTTTTTATTTTTTTTTTAAATATATATTTTCTTTCTTCCTATTTGTTTGGTTCTATTCTTTCTTAGCACTCGTTAAGTGCCAGTTTCTTTTTATCAAATAAAACAACAACAACAACAACAAAAAAAAAAAAAAAATGCTCCGACAGTACATTTCTTACCAAGGGAGACATAAGGGCACTTTACTAGGGACTTTTAATATGAAATTGATGTGGCAGCAAATAATAAATTATACATCACTACGTGCCGTCTCTACTTCTACAATAGTACTATCATCATCATCATCATCAAAAACAGCAATAAAATCATTTGGTAATAAAGCAGATATTTTAGAGGCATCTATTCCACTTATGCGAAATATAGGAGTTGTAGCACATATTGATGCTGGTAAAACAACTACAACTGAACGTATGTTATTTTATGCAGGTGTTTTAAGACGTATAGGAGATGTTGATAATGGGACAACTACAACAGATTTCATGAAAGAGGAAGTAGATAGAGGTATTACTATTCAATCTGCTGCTGTTTCTTTACAATGGCAAGATTGTAGTATTCACCTTATTGATACCCCTGGACACGTAGATTTTACAGTTGAAGTAGAGAGGGCAATGCGGGTGGTGGACGGTGTAGTAGCACTCTTTGATGCCTCTGCTGGAGTTCAGGCCCAAAGTTACACTGTTTTACGTCAAAGTAGAAAATTTGGTATCCCCGTGATTGGTTTTTTAAATAAAATGGATAAGTATAATGCCAATTTTGAAAAATGTATAGCATCTATTCGGGCAAAGCTTGAGGTAGAGCCACTTCTACTCCAGGTCCCTCTCCTCTCTGTGGATGGTGGGTTTGATGGGGTGTTGGATGTGGTGGAGATGACCTCCTGTCGCTTTACTGGCCCCCATGGGACTAACGTGGAGCGGCGAGACCTGAGGGAACTAGAAATAGAAGAAGGAGCAGAGAAACTAAAAGATGAAAAAGAATTAGAACTGTTGAGGTATGAGTTGCGGGCCGCCCAGCAGGCACGCCACGCCCTCCTGGCGACCCTCACCGCCGTCGACGACCCCCTCGCGGAGGCCCTCATCGCCGCCCTCGACACCGCCGCCGGGGTGGAGGCGAAGGCGGAGGGACTCATCCCAGTCGAGGTGCTGCGGGCTGCAATCCGGCGTCAGACCCTCCGGCAAGACATCCCACGTCCTATGATGCCTGTGCTATGTGGGGCATCAAGGCGAAATCAAGGGGTGCAGCCATTATTAGATGCGATTAAATATTACTTACCCTCACCACAGGATAGACTCCTTACAGGGTATACACGTAATAGAGAAATTGTACCACTTCCACCTGCTACTGCGTCACCACATATTCCTTTTATAGCATTAGCTTTTAAAGTAACACATGCGATGAGTCCTAAAGGACGACGTCAACCTTTAGTATTTTTTCGTGTTTACAGTGGTAAAATAATACCAAATATGACTATTATTAATAATAGTAATAATCGTCATGAAAAAATAGAAAAATTATATGTAATGCATGCAAATCATCAAGTAGAGGTTCCACAACTTATTGCAGGAGAAATTGGTGCAGCTTTTATGCAACATACAACTACAGGTGCAACACTTTATAGAGCACCACAACATATTCAAATTCATTCAAAAGATTCTAAAAATGAAGTTTTTACTCTTGAAGGTATTGATGCTCCTCCTCCTGTTATTTCTTTTTCTATAGAAGCTGCTACAAAACAACAAATTTCACTTTTAGAATCTGCTTTACAGGAATTAAGTTTTGAAGATCCAAGTCTTTGTGTTCATAAGAATGATTTTGGACAAATGGTAATAAGTGGAATGGGAGAATTACATTTAGAAATTATTATGTCAAGATTAGAGAATGAATATCAATTAAAATGTAGATTACTTCGTGCTATTATAGAATATCGTGAAGTAATTAAAGATACAGTTGAATTAAATAATAAAGTTGGTTTATATAATGAAATTCCTTATATACAATGTTCATTACAATTACGTTCATTACTTGAAACTGATGATACTTGTACTTCAAATCAAAGTTGTTGTTTTATAGTAGATGAAAATTTTGCAGAAGAATTTATTAATGGTTCTAATAATACAAATAGTGATCATCGTCGTCGTAGAATAGAAGATAATCAACGTAATGCTAAAGAAGAGTTACGACTTATTAAAGAAGTATTTAATAATGCAGTTATTGATTGTTCTAGATTAGGTCCACTTGCAGGTTTTCCTTTACATGGTGTACAAGTAGTAATGACAGAATTTAAAAAATTTGGTAGTTCAAATTTAATAGATAGATCTCTTTCAGAAGTAGCACGCTCACTTTTATTAGAATTATTTCGTTCTGCACCTAAATCAAGTCTTGCTGCTCTTGAACCTATGATGGAGATTGAAGTACATTTATCAGAGTCAACTTATATTGGTAGTGTTATAAATTCACTTAATGAACGTAAAGCTATTACAGTTGATATACAAGAAGATGGAAAATCAGTTAAAGCTATACTTCCAATGAGAAATATTGTTCGTTATACAATGGAGTTACGAAAAGCTGTAAAAGGACATGCTAATCTTTTTACTCGATTACATAATTATCGTATAATAGAAGATAAAGAAGTTCTCTCACGTATTATGAAAAATTTGGGTATTTATGATAACAAATAAGTCTGTTTTTTATTTTTTTATAAATTAATTTAAATTTTATCTAATACATTATTATTTACCTATTTTATTCCTACTTTAGCAGGGGAAATATATATTTTTTTTTTTTTTAAATTATTATAACTTTTTGCTAATAGAACGGTATTATTATTTTAATAAAAAAAAAAAAAAAACTTTCCCATTTGCATCTAACTTGTTATTATTATTTTATTTTTCATTAAATTTTACATAATTTACTTTAAATACATAAAAGAAAAAATAAAGAAAAGAGAAAAAAATCAAAATCAAATAAATAATATACATATATATATATATATATAAATTTTTTTTTACAAGAAATATGCAGAAACGGATTGTTTATGATCTTCCTTATAAAGTGAAAGTTATTGAAAATGAATGGATTACCCTAAAGGATGGAACAAAACTTTCCTCTCGTATTTGGTTACCCTTTGAAAATACACCTCAGCCTGCTATTTTAGAATATATTCCTTATCGTAAACGTGATGGAACTCGTATTCGTGATGAACCTATGCATGGTTACTTTGCAGGACATGGGTATGCTGTAATTCGTGTAGATATGCGAGGAAGTGGAGAATCTGATGGTTTTTTACATGATGAATATCTAAAACAAGAACAAGATGATGCATTAGAAGTTATTGATTGGATTAGTAAACAATCATGGTGTAATGGTAAAGTAGGTATGATGGGAAAATCATGGGGAGGTTTTAACTCTGTTCAAGTTGCCGCACTTCAACCTCCAGCTTTAAAAGCAATTATAACAGTTGGATTTACTGATAATCGTTTTACAGATGATATTCATTGGCAAGGTGGATGTTTACTTAATGATAATTTTTGGTGGGGTTCTATTATGTTAGCATTTCAGTCACGTCCAATAGATCCTGTAATTGTTGGAGATAAATGGAAAGAAATGTGGCTTAAAAGATTAGAAAATATGCCTATAAATATTGCAGATTGGGCTGAACATCAAAAATATGATGAATATTGGAAACATGGATCAGTTTGTGAAAATTATGATGCTATTAAAGTTCCAGTTTTGGCAGTTGATGGATGGGCAGATTCTTATACTAATAGTGTTTTTAATATATTATCAAATTTAAAAGTTCCAAGAAAAGGTATTGTTGGTCCTTGGGCTCATATTTATCCTCAAGATGGGGTTCCATCTCCTGCTATTGGATTTTTACAAGAATCTGTTAAATGGTGGGATTATTGGCTTAAAGATAAAAAAAATGATGCAATGGATGGACCAATGATTCAAGCATGGATAGAACATGAAATGAAACCTAATGTTCATCAACCTAATAGTGAAGGACATTGGGTTGGTGTTGAATCTTGGCCTTCTAATCATGTAAAAGAAGAAATTATGAGACTTAAAGAAGGTCAAATAATAGAAAATACTAATAATAATGATAATTTAAAAAATGAATCTGATATTGTTTTACTTAAAACTCCATTAAATCATGGTTTACTTTCTGGTGAATGGATGGGAGCTGGAGTTTCAGGTGAAAGTCCTGCAGATCAACGAATTGATGATGGTATGTCAATGATTTTTAATGGAAATATTTTAAAAAATGATGTTGAAATATTAGGTCGACCAACTTTTTTGATAGAAGTTACATGTGATAAACCTAAAGCAATGCTTTTTGCTCAACTTAGTGATGTCGCACCTGATGGTTCAGTTAAACGTGTTTCATTTGGTATTAAAAATTTAACACATGCTGAAACAAATGAAAAGATTGAATATTTAAAAGAAGGTAAAAAGGTTTGTGTTAAAATATTATTAAATTATTGTGGTTATCGTTTTGCTAAAGGTCATCGTATTCGTCTTTCTTTAGCAAATAGTTTTTGGCCAATGTTCTGGGTTTCACCAGAGATAAATACTTTATCTCTTAACTTAACCACAGCAAAATTAATGATTCCTTTTTATAATGGAGAATCTATTACGGGTCCAAATCCACAACCAGAAACTGCACCCCCTACACCTCTTACACTTTTATCTGAAGGTTATGTTAATCGTTCTATTTCTTATGATATTATTAAAGATGAGTGGACATGTATTACAGATGGAGTGGGTGGTGTCTTTGGTGAGGGAATTTATCGCTTTGATGATATCGATACAACTGTTGAACATAATTTAAAGCGAGAATTAAAGCTTTCTAATAAGGATCCACTTTCGGCAAGGTATATAATAACACAGAAAATGAAAATGGGTCGTCCTGGATGGGAAGCAGATATTGATATTATTACTAAACAAACATGTGATTTGCATTATCTTCATATTTGGGCGAGTATTAAAGCTAAAATGAATGATGAAAATGTATTTGAAAAGAATTGGTATCGTCGTGTTTACAGAGATAGCATTTAATTAATATATATATATATATATATAATTTTTTTTTTCTTTTTTTTTTTCACTATCTTTCATTTTTTAAATTTTATTTTATTTTATTTTGGTCGTTTTTAAATAACATTTTATTTTGTTTTTGCTTTTTACAGAACGTCTTTTTTGATTATGATTATTATGATGATGACGATTGTTTTTTTTTCCAGTGAACAGTCGTAGAAAACAGCACACAAAAGGGGGGGAAATAAAGAAAAAAAAATAATAATAATAATACAGAATAATAGAAGACATAAAGCAAACAACAACGAAAAAAAAAAAAAAAACAAATAAGGATATAAAAATACATAGGTGGGATCATTAGAATTTATTTTAAGTCCCCTCTTTTCGGTAAACTAAAAATATTTCCCTCTTAATAATTCGAATTAATCAATTTTTTTTTTTTTTTTTATTTATCTACTAGTTTGAATTCTTTATATTGAAGTAGGAAATACTTCTTTTTTTTTTGTTCTTTGCCCTTCCTTCCTTCTACTATAAATATTATTATTTTTATCTTAGGCCCTTAGTTTTCCGTTTTTTTTTTTTTTTCTTTGGTTAATCTCCTTTTTTTCCCCATCTTTTACACTATTTTTCATGTGAAATAATAACTACGAATATAAGCAAAAGAAAAAAGAAAAAAAGGGCACGCACACACACACACAAAAAAAAAAAAAAAAAAAAAAAAAAATTATCAAGGAACCCCTATCCCCCGAAAAAAAAAAAAAAAAAAATAATAATAATAATAATAATAATACTCACTTAAAGGCATAAATTTATTTTAAAGTAACTTATTCAATAAATTCATTTACATTACTACTACTATTACAAAAAATAAAAAATAAAAACAACAACAACGAAATATGTCTGCTACTGATATTTGCGATGAACTTTTTTCACTGTTTGCGTCATTAACAGAAAATATGACTAATAATCACTGTCATATGATGGACTCACATGATCATGGACATAGTGAACATGGTGAACATGGTGGACATAATCATGGTGGACATAATCATGGTGGTTGTAATGTTAAAGAAGGTGAGTACTCTATTGGTCTTCACGTTGGCGCCTTTTTTATTCTTCTTGCCGCCTCCTTTATTGGAACTGCTATACCAATTGCTGGGAAATATATACCAATACTTCGTATGAATCCATTTGTACTTGTTCTTGCCAAATGTGTTTCCACAGGTGTGGTAATGGCGGTTTCCCTCCTTACCATGATTAATCACAGTTTACATAGCTTTCAAGAAGAATGCGTCCCTGCCTCCTTCCGAGACTCCTACGATGCCTACGCCTTATTATTTGCCATGATTTCAGGTATGCTAATGCAGATGTTAGATGTGTTAATGGATGTTGTATTGGAGGGCTGGGCGGCCAGTGAGGGTGGGGCAGCCGCGATTGAAGAAGAGGAAGAGGGCGTTGGTAAAGGGGAGCCGCGGGGGGAGAACTTAAAACCCACCGGCCCGTGTGGGATGATTGGGTGTGGGGAGGAGCCTGGCCCATACTGTGAGATGGGAGGCTGCTGTCAAAAGAAGGGGGCCAACTCATATGGAGATATTGGAGGATGTTGTCAAAGTCGTGGGGCAACTGCTAAAGCTCGTCTCACTGGGGCCCGCCGCATCGCAGCCGCCGTACTAATGGAATTTGGATTAACACTTCATAGTATATTCTTGGGACTTTCAGTGGGAATTGCAAATGATGCTGATACTAAGACATTACTGGTGGCATTAACATTTCATCAAATGTTTGAAGGACTTGCACTTGGTTCGAGATTGGCAGATGCTGCATTTAATGCCCCTCTTGAAATTGTTTTAACGTTAATATTTTCTTTCTCTGTTCCACTTGGTGATGCTATTGGACTTATTGTAATGAAGGGAACACATGCTACAATGACTGGTGCAACTTTTGTTACTTTACAGGCAGTTGTAAATGCGGTGGGTGGTGGTATTCTTCTTTACCTTGGATTTGTGCTTTTACTCGTGGACTTTCCAGCGGATTTGCGAAAGTTTGCCGGTATTAAAGCAAGCAAACCTATATGGAAACGTTTTGCAATGTTTCTAGCACTTTGGGTAGGAGCAGCTATTATGACAGTGCTGGCAAAGTGGCATTAGTTCTTTTTTTTCTTTTGTTTTTTTTTAATTTAATTATTTTTGATTCTTTTTTTTTTTCTCTCTCTCTTTCTCTCTGTGTGTGTGTGTATGGGTCAGCGTCAATTATATTTACCTGGGATGAAATAGGGAAGTGAAAACGAATAGGGTGCGGAGGGTAATTTTTATATATTTAAATCTTGGAGAAAAAGATAAATACATTCTTTTGGTTATTATTATTATTATTTTTTCCCCCCATAATTTAACGACAAAAAAAAATAAAAATAAAATAATAATAAAATATTTATATCTTTATATTAAACGAAAAAAAAAAAAAAAAAAAACGCTAATACAATTATTTAACTAATTATTTTTGAAGGGAAGTGTAGGGGAAAAAGCAAAATAAATAAAATGTATTGAATGGAATTTTGGAAAAAAAAAAAAGAATGATATTGGGCAATTCCGATTTAGGTCAAAGACATGAAATAAATCAGTTATACCCACAAAGAAGAAAAAAAGAAAAAAAAAAAAAAGACGAAGAGATATAGTGAGAGAGGAGGGAGGGAGGGGGAAAAAAAGACAAAATTCCAAATCTTATTACATATTCAAAGACGTGGTTTTTTTTTCCCCCCCCTTTGTCTCTGATAATTTTTTTTTTTTTTTTTTTAAACTATGATACTTAAGTGATAAATGGGGGGAGGGAGGAGAAATATATATATATATATATGGGGAAAAAGAGTGATATAGTGAGAGAAATATATAAATAAACAACTACCTTGATGAAAACAATTCTTTTTCTGTTTTTTTTTTTTTCTTTTTGGATTATTCCCTATATTTAATTTGTATTTAGATATGTCTCTCTTTCTCTTTTAATCTGTTTTTCTTTCTTCTTCTTTGCTATATAATGGATTTTTCAAGTAAAAGAGTGTACACCGACTTTATTATTTATCCTTTTTTTTTTTTTCGTTTCTTTCCTTTTCATTGGAAATAGATAATAAGCATCAGTGAAAATTGTGCTGCCTCTCCTCTTAAAAGATTCTCTATTTTAAACCCAGGGATGGAACAGCAAAACTGCACGGTCTCAGAGGCCCAATCCAACTATCAAACACAATTCTCATGCACCTCTTCTGAAGGAGAATACTCTATTACATTACATATTGTGGCAATTTTTGCACTTCTTGTTGCTTCCTTTATTGGAACAATGCTTCCACTTGTTGGAAAATATTTACCAATCCTACAAATACATCCTTTTGTTATTATTATTGGTAAATGTATTTCCTCTGGTGTGGTGATGTCGGTTGCCTTGGTGCATATGATGAGTCATGGTGCCATTGGATTTATGAAAGATTGTGTTCCTGCCTCACTTCGAGAGTCGTTTGATGCTTTTGCATTTTTATTCGCCATGACCTCCGCTATGTTAATGCATATGATGGATATTCAAATGGACTCTGTGTTAGAAAAGTGGGTTAATCGCGATGCTATTAAATATGGGGAGGAATCTGGTAAATCTGGCTCAGCCGAGTCATCAAATTCTCCTGATCATAATCCTAAAGATAATGATATTCCTAATCATGATAATAATCATAATAATAATTCAACTATGGGTGGGTGTCACAGTCATGGGGCACTTGCAATACAAACACGTTTAAACAGTATACGTCGTATTGCCTCAGCAATATTTATGGAATTTGGTTTAGCCCTACACAGTGTTTTTCTTGGAGTTTCTGTGGGTGTTGCGAGTGATGCGGAGACGCGGGCATTACTTGTAGCATTAACATTTCATCAAGTATTTGAAGGACTTGCACTTGGCTCCAGACTCGCGGAGGCCTCGATGCGATTTTCTTTGGAGTTAATTTTAACACTTATTTATTCTTTTTCAGTACCTCTTGGAACGGCGATTGGGGTGGCAACGATTAAAGGAGCAAATATATCTATGACAGGTACAACATTTATTACAATACAAGCTATTTTTGATTCTATCTGCAGTGGTATTCTTCTTTACCTTGGATTTGTGTTATTGTTGAATGATTTTCCAGAAGATTTGCGTAAGTTTGCTGGGGAGGATGTGAGTAGACCTGGATTGAAACGTTTTGCAATGTTTCTATCATTGTGGTTAGGGGCAGCTATTATGACAGTGCTAGCAAAGTGGGCATAAACTTAAATAAT
>JASANY010000787.1:0-17076 GCA_030849755.1 Trypanosoma avium
GCCTTGGCGCCGTGTTGGGGGTGATTGGCTTTGGAAAGGTGGGGGGAATGAAAACAACGGAGTCCCAATATGTCTTTTACATCTTCTGAACGTATGAACCGCCAAACCGTGGCCATTACTTTTATTCTTATTTTCCGCAGTGGGTGGTGGTTCGCCTTTTCCTCATTATTGAAATTCGTTAAAAGCACACAGGGCTCGAACGAATTCTGTTATCTGTGCTCCCGGTGTGTTTCCCATCTCTCTAAAGTCGGGCCCGCCCTTCGCAGGCGTAACGTTATTTCCTCCTTCCCTTTATTTCTTGTAATCCTTCGAGTGCCCCGGCGAAATGGCCCCTAAAAAAACATATTGGGTTTTAAGGTGGCAAGAAAAGGGGGGGAAAAAAGAAGGCTGGGCCGGGTCGCCGATCCATCGCCCAATTTAAAGGCAATGTTTTCGCAAAGTTCGCGCCCCGCAAACCGCCCAAATCCAATCTGAGAAGGCGCGGCGGGTTCGGGATCCGGCCCGTTCCGGGGATTTTCGGCGCCGTCCCTTTCAAAAAAAAAAAAAAAAAAGAAAGAATAGAGGGGGAAATGCGTGACGGGGGTGCGGTGAATTGTTCGGGGGGGGGTTGGTTTCCCCGTTCCCTCCCTCTAAAATCCGTGTTTTTTTTTTTTTTTTTTTTTTTCGTGAGGGGGAAAGTCTGTTGATAGTCCATTAAGTTCATGAAATTGTAGAATCCTAGCGAAGTGGATGGTTTTCAATCTGTAAATTTATATCTATATTTAAACGGTTTCTGTAGTGGGATTTCTTATTATTATTATTATTATTATTTAAATTTAATTATTTTTTATTTGCTATAAATTTATTAATAAAAAGTATATATTTATTATTTTTCTGAGTTAATTAAGATTTTTTTTTTTTTTTTAAATATTATTTCTTGTTATGTATATATGTTTTTCTTTTCTTTCACGATTATTTCTTTTATTCTACTTGATATTTAAATTTTAATAATAGAGGTAATAGCTACCATGTCTAATGATAGATTGGCGTTTATGCGAAGTCTTGGTATTACAGTTGAAGATGTCTTAGATCCTTCTCTTATTAATCCTGTAAACGATAACACATATAAAAGTACTAAAAAACATTTGAGAGATAAATATATTCCTGAAGTACCTCTTACTAATGATATTAATAAGACTACGAGAGCAATATTTTTGGGAGCAGAATTACCTGATTCCAAAACTAAACCTTTTCAAAATGTAAAAATATCTCAGCATAATTCAAATGAAGGAAGACGTGATAACTTAAATTCACCTGAAGAATTAAAGATTAATGGAAATCGAGCGTTTGAAGAAGGAAAGTATCGTGAGGCGTTGAGTTATTATACTGATGCTATAGAACTTCTTATTGAAGCAGGTAATTATCAATTGAGAGAAAATGGATGTCTTAAAAAGAAGAATGATTCAAATACTAAATCAGGATTTGCTACAAATGATCCTAGAATAATGTTACTTGCTGCTTTATTCAGTAATCGTTCAGCTTGTTATTTACAGGCTGCTAAACAAATAGGGTCTGCTGAAGCCCTAGAAAGTGCCTTAAGAGATGCTGATCGTGCAGTTGAACTTCGACCAGTTTGGTTTAAAGGGTATTCTCGTCAAGGTGATGCATTTTTTAAAATGAAAAAATATACCCAGGCCTGTGAAGCTTATGAGATGGCATTACAATTTGATCCTGGTAATAATAATCTTCTTCACTCTGTGAGAGAAGCTAAACAACGTAGTTTAGCAAATGTTCGTGAGAATGTATATAAAAACAAAAAACAAAGTAAAGTTGAATGTGCTGAAGGGAAGGCAGCATCTGATAAAATTATACCAGTTACTGTTCCTGCTCCTGTAAATGTTTCTTTCAATAACGTTTCAAATGGGAGACGAGATAGTGGTCAATTTAAGGTTACTGCACGACAACTTTGGAATGAGTTCAAACCCAAATTAGAAGCTTCTGTACAACAAGGAACTGGTGATGATTACAGAAAAGAACAGTTAAGACTATACCGAGAACAAAAAGAGCGTGAAAAAAATGTTTATTTGAGATCACCTACTACTGAGTTTCAAAAAGATAATAAATCCTACTCAAGAGAAAATTCAAAAGAAAAGATTGCTAGTGAAACTATTGGTTTATTAAACAAAAATACTTCTAGAAAAGATGTATCAAACTCTATACCACAAGAGTTTACAGCAGATGCTGCTGCTGCATATCAACAACGACTACTTGAAGAATATAGGCGAAAAAAAGCCCAAAAAGTGTAAAAAAAAAAAACAACAACAAAAACAAATAAGAAAAGGAAATCTTTTTTTTTTTTTTTTCTTTCTCTTATACCGAGTTCTATGTAACTATTGTGCCGGGGAGACCGCCCCCCCCCCCAAAAAAAAAAAAAAAAAAAAAAAAATCACCCAATATTTTCTTTATATATATATATTACGAAAAGAAAAGAAAAATAAAAAAAAAAAAATAAAAAAAAGAGAGAGCATTGCAATGTTATCAAACTAATATGTGAAGCAGAAGTATACAATAAAAAAAAATATATATATATATATATAGCTGATTTTCTTTGTTTTTTTTTGTTTTTGTACTGCCATTTCCTATCTAAAGTGCACGCATTTGTATATATTTTATATATATTTTTTTCTCTTCCACAATTTTTTTTTTTTTTTCTGCTTATAAGCTATAAAATAGCTAAATGGCAACGACATACTTACCATACTATAATTGTATCAAATGTACACTTCATGCGGCACTATGCATAGGAAATTACCCTTCACGTACTGTTGAACGTCATAACAAACCAGAGATTGAGGTTACTGATTGCGCAGATGACCTTGGTGAGAGAGGGGTTCCAGAACTTGTCTTAAATCCTATTCGAATTGTGCGTTCAGAGCAAGAAAGTTGCCTTATTGAACCTAGTATAAATAGTACACGTATATCGTTTTCTTTTATTAAGAGTGATGCCCTCGCAGAACTTATTGCAAGAAAGTATGTTGGTTTCTTATCCCAGCGTGCCAAGCAGTTTCATATTTTAAGGAAAAAACCAATAAAAGACTATGATATCAGTTTTTTAATAACCCACGAAGAAGTGGAAACAATGCATAGGAATAAGATTATTGAATTTATCATTACGTTTTTAAAAGATATCGATGCTGATATTGCCGCTATGAAATTGAATACGAATCAGCGAGCTCGTCGAGCAGCAATGGAGTTCTTTCTCGCCTTAAATTTCTCTTGAGTATAAAAGTTTATTTATTTATTTTTCGACTTTTCAAACCCCTGACTTTTTTCTTGTAAATTTTTTTTTTTTTTTTTTTTTTGATTAATGAATAAAGTAGTAGTTTCGTTTCTCTCTCTCTCTCTTTCTCTCTCTCTCTGTCACTGATTATTTTTAGATCCTTCCCATTTTTCGCTTAGGCGCTTTTTTTTTTTTTCATTTAAGCAAATCATTAGGCATTATTATTATTATTGGACTTTTCTTTTAAAGAAAGAACAGAGATTATAAGATATATATATATATATTTTCTTAATATAATGATAAGAGTAAGAAAAATAACTGAAATTGCAACTCCATCAACATGTAATTGTCTACTTTCAGGTTATTCTATGGGCGATGAGGGTAATTTTGACTTTGTTTCTGGCTCCTATGAACTTTTAAGTAACTCTAATGAAACACTTAGTTCAGAATATCGTGGGGGAGTTAGTGGTTATATTTATAAAATGAACGAAGAAAATAATTATTTTTTATGTGAAACATTCTCTGTATCATTAGAAGCTAAACCAGCTACATTACCTGGTATATTTGATCTAACTAGTTTTAATGATGGAAACCATTTAATGGCTAGTTGTACAGATGGTACTGTACGCCTTTTAAGATCCCAAGAAGGATATTTTAAAGATACTATATTTCCTGTACATAATCTTATGCTTACTAGTACCAGTCCTTTTTATTGTTCTAATAATGATATTTTTAATAAAACCAAGTGGGTTTGTACTGCTCATCAAGGTGAAGTTATGATTTATGATGTAATAACAAAAACTATTATCGATACTCTAGATGGCCATGAATATGATGCATGGTGTTCAGCTACAATTGATTCTGAAATAGCAATTTCGGGTGGTGATGATAGTATGCTAAAGTGGTGGGATACAAGAAATGGCAAAAGTTCTGTAGGAAAAATGAGATTTGGTGCAGGTGTTGTATCTATAGCTCCTATTTCCGAAGGTGGTTTTTCTACACCATATTCTTTAGTTGGATCATACGATGAAAATTTATATCTTGTAGATTCACGGTTACAGAAAGAACCCATTGCTTCTATTAATTTGGGAGGTGGAGTCTGGCGTTGTTCACGTCAGTTATTATTTGAAGGAATATCACTCGAAGCAAAATCTCAAATGGCTTCCTATCGCTGGGTACAGTCAAGTAATACCTTAGCAATACCTGTTATGCAACGTGGAGTGGCATTTGTGCGTTATGATACTAATACTTCTGAAGAAAAAGTATTTTCTTTACTAGGACATCTTCATCAAAATGAAGAAGAAAATTCTACAGAAGGTGTTTGTTTACCTAATAACGCACTCTTTTATGATACTGCTGTCCTTTCCCAATCTTCACAGTTTGATAAAAATATGGGTGATAATATAACTATAGTGGCTACGTGCGATTTTTACAACAAAAATATTGAGCTCTGGGAAGTGAAAGGAATTCAACAAACCGAATAATAATAATAATAATAATACAAGAAAGAGGTAAAGAAATACATCAATGTAAGAATAAAGATAGGAGGGGGAAACAAGAAGAAGAACCAAATAATATCTAAAGTACATGATTAAACGAAATATAGGGAGAGTTATAACTTATTAGTAAAATTTATATCGATAAATTGATATTTTCCTGGTTTTTTTCACCACCCTTTAATTGTACTATCTTGTTTCTCTTTCTTTATTTCTTATTAGGAAAAGGTTTTAGAGCCTCTTAACGTAGGCTCTAAAAAGTTCGCTTTATTTTTTTTAAAAATAAAAAATCTTAAAGTGATAAAAAAAAAAAAAAAAAAAAGCACTAGTGGTGTTCTTTTTTCCTCTTTCTTTCTCTTTCTCTCTTTATAATGCATCGTACTGTAATTCGTAAGTCGAATAATCTTCTACGTGATATACAGTTAGCTAAAGAAACTAGAAGTATACTGAGTAATTTGCCCTATGATCAGAGATTAGGTTTCTTGCGTGCTCTTCAAGGCGATGTTCTGCAAAATAAAAAATTTATTATGGATGCAAATCGTATTGATTGTGACGCTTTTGCTCAACAGCAACATTGTGCTGTCTCACCGCGATTATCTTCAAGCAATAATTCATCAACGCAATACAGTAATGAATTTAAAAGAAAATTTCATGGAATACCCCACCCTCCTACACCTGTTGTGGTACACCACGAGTTATCACCGTTGCGTATAAGAAGACTTTTGGTAGCTATTGAAGGACTTATGAAACTTCCTGATCCAATAGCTCCATCTTCTGGTGAGTTAAAAATTACTAAAGGGGGGTATTCATCTCAGCCAGTTTCAGTGAGAGATATTTCTGTACCTTTAGGAATTGTAGGTGTTTTATCGCGTTTTCGTCCACGTTTAACATTAGACGCCGTAGCAATGTGTATACAATCTGGGAATGCTGTTCTTATAGATGGAGGTGTTTCTGTGAGTAGCACCAACAAGGCTTTAATGGCAAGTGTGAGGCGTGCTTTAGCAGCATCTGGTATTCCTTCTGCGGCGGTAATATTTGTAGAGGCGAGTGAGACAGAAAATGATACCACTACTAAATGGTTACAAGCTTCAGATAGCATAGATCTCGGTATTGTATGTGGAAATGAAAAGTTATTTAAATTTGCAAGTCAACGAACAGCGATACCCCTCATAAAGGCCTCTGGACGTGCTTGTAGTCTATATGTGGATAAAAGTGCTGACTATGATACTGCATTAAAAGTGGTATTAAACGCCAAATTTCAGCGACCTTCCGCAACAAATGCTATTAACACTCTGATTATTCATGAAAACTATCCCAGATTTCAAGAGTTATTGCAAGCTCTTAAATCTGGTGGAGCACTTTTGTTAGGCGATGAAGCCGCTGAAAAATTGGCTTCAGATTGCATTGACGAATTAGCATCTGAAGAAGTATATAATGGTCTTACTGAAGGATTTCTTGATTTTCACCGTGTATTATGCGTCAAAACTGTACGAAATTTAAATTCTGCTATGTATTTTTTAGAATTATTCGGGTCAAAACAATCAGATGGCATTATTGCAACAGATGAATCTGTTATTGATGAGTACTGTCGCCGTGTGGATAGTGCGGTGGTATTAGTAAATGCTTCAACACGTCTATCTAGTGGATGTGCGCTTGGCCGTGGAACAGATCTCGCTATAGCAACCTCTAAGGTGCATTCACGCGGCCCATTAACTATTTCTGCACTGACAACTAGAAAAATTGTTGTGCGTTGTGAAGAGCCTGGTGGTGCGCTACGACACTAACGGAAATACAAACGCATACGGAGGGGGTATATTTAAACAAGCAATATACATATATATATATATATTTATGTATAATTTTGAGAATGAGAGGTAGATAAAGAAGAAGAGGAATATGGGAAGCTATAGCAGGGGAATGAAGAGGAAATAAAGAGAGAGAGAGATAGAGAAAGAGGTTTCTTCTTTGTTTTCTGGTTTTATGCTCAGGTCACGCATTTTTTTCTTTCCCCCCCCCTTTTTTTTGGTTTTTAGTTCATAGTTTTTTTTTTTTTTGGTCAGCGTTCACCAATTTCATTTTTTTTTTTTTTCTTTTCCCCTGTTTGTATTTGTACAACTTTTTTATTTTTACACCACCAAATCTTACTTATTATAAACAACCAACTAAGCAGTGAAATAATGCTTTAAAAAGAAAAAAAAAAACAAAAAAACAAAAGCGCACCCTTCTCCCTTTATTATTTCCATGGAAAATGAACGAAAAGTCTTAAAAAAAAAAAAAAGAAAATCAATACAAGTGTATATGTGTACCGGATGACTATTCGTCCTTTCTACGACCATTTTTTTTTTTTTTGACTGAATCAATTCGACAAACGAAGAAAGATAAATACTATCTTCGCTATGCTTCATCTTTGTAAAGCGAGGGATTAACAGGATCCCTATTTATTTTAACTATTATTTTTTTCTCTACTGTAGTGTGAAATTCTATGCTTATGAGGCCTCTAATTTGATGCTTTTATTAATTTAAAATTTCGCCTTTTTTTTTTCTTTTTTTTTTCTTATTGCTTTTCTCACTTCTTTGATACTGCTCTAGAAGGGAAAGTAAATATTTATATTTATATTTATATTTAAATAATTAAGTCTTAAGAAAAAGTTGTGGACATAAAAAGGGAAAAAAAAAATAAATAAATAAAAAAGATTGTTTCTTGTTTATCATTGGTTTTTATTAGTATTATTGATATTATATTATATATATAAAAAAAAAACTCTGGATGCCCGAAGTACTACAAGAAATGGGAACACATCGTGGTTCAACTCAACGCCTTATGCTACTCAGTGGTTCTGTTATGCTATTTCATGTTATGACTTCTCTGGTACAAGAAGCAGTTTTTTATCTTCCTGGGTTTCATCACACTGGACTTCTTACTTTCTCTCAAGCACTTTGTGTAACACTTTTCGCCGCGGTACAATTATGCCGATCTTCACCAGTTAATTCTACTTCACCATGGCGACGAATCGTTGGGGCGCGTCGGGTACCACTACGAATTTATTTTATGATTTCTATCATGAATACGACAAGTGTATATCTCACTAATGAAGCCTCACGACTTTTAACGTACAGTACACAGGTTATATTTAAGTCTAGTAAACTATTATTTGTATGGCTTGTACGCTATATAGCGATTGAAATTCCCGCTCAACTAGAGGCGAAGAAAGCTTTACTTGCCCAGCATGAAAATGAAAATATCCATAATGATAAAACATTGGTGGATGTAATAGAAAATGAGGAAGAAGAAGAACAAAAACAACAATATATTACAACTGTAAGAGGGGAACCTATTGAAAAATTAAATGAAGGCGTTGCGATAGAAATAAATACTTTAAAATCCAGTGAAAATCATTCAACTGCCCGTTCTACAGCTTTAAATCGATTAAATTCCAATATTAAGGCACGATCTGAAGCAGATCGACATAAGACAATATCAGAGATCTTAGCATGTGTTACAGTCGTTGTTGGACTTGTCGTTTTTACTTACGCTACAACGAGTACACAGAAATCTAAAGATAAGGAAAGCGAAGAAGGATGGTGGCCTCTATTTGCAGGTGTTGCAGGTATCGTCATTGCATTATTTTGCGATGCTTTCATGTACTTAGGTGAAGAAAAGTACTGTTTTATGGCTTATAATGCATCACATGATGAAGTACAATTTTTCGTCTTTTTATTATCATCAATGAATGGAATTTTTTCTTTAATAATGAGTGGAGCCGCTATAGAGTCTATTGATTTTGTTAGTGAGCAACCTATGTTTATTACTCTACTTATTTTTTGTTCATTTTTTAATTATAGTGGAACTTACTTCCTTCTACGCATTATTTCTGAGTTTAATAGCAGCACAGCAACTGTGATTACCAGTTTAAGAAAAATGGTAACAGTATTGTTGAGCTACATTGTTTATCCAAAGCCATTTGGAGTATCACATTTCATTGGTGTTTTCCTTGTACTTGGAGGTATATGGAGATATGAGGAGGTGCGAAAAATGCACAGTGCATCTGCGAAAACGGAAAAAAATGAGGTGATAGATTCTGAGGAAAATGAATAAGAAACTCATACAATTTTTTTTTTTTTTTTTTTTTTGACTCTTTATTTTTAGTTTTAAATCGGTGTGAGCAAAAGCTTTTGATTTTCCATTGTTATTTTTAAAAATTATTTTGCTTTCTCTATCTATCTATTTATTTATCTATCTATCTAACTCTTTTCGTTTATATCTGTACTTGTATTAGTGCATATATACCTTGGAGTTTTTTTCTCTTTTATTCCACTGACTTCTCCCATATTTTTGTGAGTGCGTTTTCTTTTTCACCATCTCATTTGTTTTTTAAAATTAAAACAAAAAAAAAAATTATAATAATAATACGATCATATTATTAGTTACTTAAATTAAAACAAGAATATTACTCTTTATCTGTGTGTTGATATTAATAAGGAACTGTATATGGTTCATATTCCAAAGTAAATATTTCCAGATGACGATTCTTTACTAGTGAGCCTTTCACTCCGAATCAAACTTTTTCTCATTCATCCTTTTGTCTTTTTTTTTCTTTTTTTTTTAATGCTCTTTTCTCTTCTTTAAGGCGGAACTAGACATTATATATATATAATAGGGTAATTATAGCAGTTCGATCACCTGCATTATTATTATTATTATTATTATTTTCTTTTTATTACTAGTATTAAAACATTTATGCCAGTGGCAACTGCAGCATCGCTGCCAGATGACGCGGCATCCCCTATCGCGCCGATAGAAATTCACACCACCGCGGCGACGGCAATGAAAAGCACTGAGAGCGAAGCTAATGACACCAATCAGGGCATCTCCAAGGCTGAGAACAGTAAAGGTGAGTCTAACACTAACACCTCATCTCCTGCGGAGAAGGAGCGGCAAATTAAACTTGGCCTCCTGCTGGTGCGGCTGGGGGCGGCGAAGGAGACGAGTGTCTTCGGCCCCCGCGGCCTCACCACACCCCCGCGAGACCTCCTCGTCATCCACCGCCCTGAGGATGAGGCAAAGGGGCGGCGGCCATTTAAGTGGTATGACCCACTCTCATGGTTTCTCAGCGGCCCGAGACCATCTCCAATGCTATGGGAGACAAACACAACCACAACCACAACAAAGTCACCCAGGTCTGCAACAAAACCAACTACAACAACTACAACAACTACTACTGCAGCGAATGTTATTGAAGCTGCTAATGCAGCATCTGCTGCAACTGAGGTTGCTAACGCAAATGTAAAGAAAAAGAAAAAGGCACGTCCACTTCCAGTTGTTAACATGCAACCACTAAAGGATGAGACGGTTCTGGAACCCATTGTACGTGAGGAGCGTGAGAAGTTATTAAAAGATGAAGAGGCTATTCATCGCACACTGGATGGTATTGAAGAGACTCGTTACACATACCTGGTCCCATCACAGGATCTTCGCTGTGAGTCAG
Source organism: Trypanosoma avium (assembly GCA_030849755.1). NCBI lineage: Eukaryota > Euglenozoa > Kinetoplastea > Trypanosomatida > Trypanosomatidae > Trypanosoma > Trypanosoma avium. Next base: position 10,242 of record JASANY010000787.1, read on the forward strand.
AAGTTATTTCAGTTGTACGGTGTTATGAAAAACAGAATGCGGTAGCGCGAAGACGAAAAAAGACGGAAGAAGCGTCAAAATCCTCTACAGAGTTACCTGCAGCAGCAGAAGTATTGCAGTGTGGTCCAGTTGTAGAGCTCTTAAAGAGATGTGCAGAGGGTGTGATAGCAGATTATAGTGAGGCAGATGCTACCCAACAATAAGAATGAGAAAAGAAAAAAAAAAAAAAAAAAAGGTGATAAAAAAAAAAAATTTAAAAGAAAAAAAGAACAATTAAAAAAAATGAAAATAAAAAAACAAAAAAATAAATAAGGAGTGTGCATTGCCTTCGTCTGCGTGTTTAAGAGAGATTAAGATATACATTATGGTACAAACAGAAAACAGCAAACATTAGTAATCATACCTGCTATTATTATTATTATTATTATTATTGATATTATTAATATTTATTGGTAGTGGTGTTGACGAGAAAATTAAATATAAAGTGTGAGGGAGGGAGGGAGGGAGGGGGAAATTTGCTGCTTAATTGTATGTAATTTTTTTTCTTTTTTTTTTTGTCTCCTTCATCTTTATACATTTTCTTTTAATTATTATAATTATTAGTTTAATTTTTATTTACTCTCTACATCGCTATTTCTGGTTTCTGTATTTACTTTCTCTCTCTTTTTCTTTCTTTGTGTCGAATTTACGTTTGTTTGTGTGTGTGTATGTGTGTGTTTGTTTGTTTTGACTGTATAGTTTGTTGTCGTTATTATTGTAGCCTTGGTGCACTCTGGATATTTATTTCTAAATTTTTTTTTTTCTTTCGTTTTAGGTTATTGTTGCTACTAGTCTTTATGATGATGATTGTGTAAATATTAAAATAGCGCAATATACTTCGTTGCAACCCTTTGGATTTCAGTATTATTCATGCATTAATTTAATTTTATGTAAATTTCCTCCTTCCCCCTCCCCCTTTTTTTTCTTTTTTTTTCTCTCTCTCTCTCTCTCTACATATGTAAATATATATATATATATATATATATATTTCTTTATTAATTAGTGCCTGTAAAGTGTAAGAGGCAATGCGCCGAAATACATCGAATGCAAAAATTCTGCAGCAGCATGAGCGGCGAAAAGCTTCCCAAGAGGCCAAGTCGTCTGCTTTGCGCTTCAGTGCGAAACAAAGTCGATTTCAACTCCGCCAAGAGGAACTTCGTGCACAGGAAGCACTCCAGCAAGATCCATCAACTATAACTAATAATAATGTTCCTAATTTACATCAAGAAGCAACATTCAGTCGTTTTGAAAGACCTAACTCCACAAAATCAAAGGAAGAATTAGCGCGTCGCTTCGGTACTACAACCACTGCAACTTTTGGGCTTCCAGAGACGTCATTAAAATTAAAATCATCTGCAAGAACAAGAAGAACAACAACAACAACAACAACAACAACAGTAACTGCAGCAGAAATGCATCCTCCTCGCGCTGGAATGCATGTCGCTGACTCTCGCAGTACTCGTCGTGCTGATAAATTTCGTCTTTCTGATGACAATCAACAAACTGCTATGAGCAATGAATCACAGTCGCTAGGTGCAGGTCTGCTCGGTACCGCCCGGCGCCCTAGAGAGGATGAGAATAATGAGAATAATAATAATGAAGAACCACGACGAAAAAAGACTCGAGAGGAACGTTTTCAAGAAGTATTGGCGAACAGTAAAGGACATCGTGCTCAGGCACACCGTGAGCGAGAAGAACGGGATCAGCAAACAACAGCACTTGATGCAGAGTTTAATGATGTAAGACATCTATTAGAGCGAAGGGATAAAATTCAAGAGGATCGTAACGCTTTTGCACGTTCTGGGACTCCACAGGTGCGGGAACTTCTACAAGAGTTTCGAACAAATCACGTAGCAAAGTCTGTATCACTACGCCGTGATGGTGGTTTTACTATTACACCACTTGTAGAAGTTAATAATAATAAAGAAAAAGATAATAATGATAGAAGTAATAAAAAGATAAAAGAAAAAGGAATAATAGAAGGTGAAGGAAAATATGATGAAGTTGAGACGATTAAAAATAAAAATGATGGTATTTCATACTTAGATGAAGCGGATATGGCATTACTGCAAAAAATACGTGCTGGTGATACTGATCGAGAGTCGATAGCGAATGTAGTATCACGATCAGAATCATCAACAACAGCAACGAAAAAAATAATAAAAAGTACAGAAGTTGAAATAAATGATGATACCACTGATGAATTTGATCTTCTGATGCAATCGATGCGACGTGAAACACGAAGGGCTGTTGCTGGGGATCGTACACTAACAGAAGCGGAAGAACAAGCTAAATTAGATCAACAAGCTTTACTTGAAGTTGATCGCGGCGCTATCCCATCACTTGGACCTGATGAAGCTCAATTAACACGTGCGGAGTGGCTAAGTCGTGGTGGTGATCATGCGTACAACATGCATGATGATGATAATGATAATTATGATGAAGATTCTCTTGATATTTCTTCCGCATACGATAGTGATATCCCACATAAGGATCAACAAGAAGAAGAAGAAGATGATGATATGGAAGAGATACAGCAAAAGGATGGTGGCGATATTAATGTAGCAACTGGAGGTTTTGCAACACGTCTTGAAGAAATATTGGCTGCAATGGAGAAATTCAGTCGTGAGGCTGATAGTTCTACAACAGGACGAGTGACACGAAGTCGTACATATCACATGCTTTTGCGAAGACTTTATAAATATGCCAGTGAACATGTCCTTCATACTGCACAAACTTTCCGTATTCTACTTGTAGAAGCTCAACGTGCTTTTTTAAAACGTGGTACACTTGATCGAGCTACATTACTACTTTTACATGCAACTTCTCATATATTTCCAATGACAGATTACCGCCATGAAGTTACTACACCATTTTTACTATTTTTATGTTCAACATTATTACAAATGCGGCTCAAGACGATTAATGATGCCCGTGACTACGCCGTACTTGCAGGATTACTTTGTAGTAGTGTACTGGTAGGTGAAAAATTTTGTGCAGAGGCTATTATTGCACCTCTTAATATTATTGCCTTACAAGTACCTCGTGCAGTTTTAGAGCCAGTACGACTTCAAGGATTACAAGTACCCTTTCCACTTGTAGAACGTGGAGACACTGAAGCTGTTCTATTGCGTACAGAAGAAACTAATACTAATAATAATAATAATAATAATAATACTGATAGTAGTAATACCAAAAATAATAGTAGTTCTTGTAAGGATAAAACTAGTGAAGGTAGTTGTAATAATCATAATGATAATAATGCAGAGATGGAGGGAACATTACAAGGGACTTTAGCATTACTTGAGACCCATGTCAGTGCAACGCGTGTTGTGCGTTATGCCTACCGACTCCTCTCCCTCTTGGCGGATTCTCTTCGTGGGGTGGCAGCCTTCCCATCTTGTCTTGCTGAGCCTTTTTTCGCCTTGCATCAGAGATTTGTAAATAATAACTCCAGTGTGTGGCACCCGTGTGATGCCGTACGTCGGGATCATGAGGCATTGCTGCAGAAATTAACACAACTCACTGCGGAGGCGTGTGACCGTCGCACCCCACTCGCCATGCGCTCCTTCCGCCCCCGCCCACTTCGCCAGTTTGAGCCCCTCCTGCAGGAGACCACCACCACCGCATTAAAGAATGAAGTGCGGGAGTTAAAGCGGGACCTCCGGGAGGATCGCAAACGTGTGGTGCGACATTTACAGGCGGAGGCAAATGTGGAGCGGCGCCAACGCGAGCAGGCTGCTGAGGCAAATGAATCACAACGTAGCAGAAAATATCATGAATTAATGGGTTCATTACAGGCACAGCAGCATGTGATGAATACCGTAGATGGACTTCTTGCAAAGGCACGATCAAAGAAACGAAAGGGAATGACTGGGGGTACTGGCGGAGAAAACACTAACGAAGGTGCGGAGGAGTAACTACAGGAAACAAGGAAAAAGGGTGTGGTGAAAAAGAAAAGAAAAAAAGAAGAAAAAAGAATTTTGTTGAAGAGAATACATGAGTGTAGATCTGATAGGGTAAAGGAAATGAAAAGTGCAAAAAACAAAAACAACAACAACAACAACAACAAAAAAAAAAAAAAAAAAAAAAAAAAAATAGCACATATGCGGAAAGAATTAAAAGCGTGGGGAAAAAAAAAGAGTGAAAGAAGAGAGGGATAAGTATTTGATGATTAAGCGTTAATCGTGTAAGAGTGAAGAAACCAATAAGGTTATCTATTCACAAAATAGTGGTCGTATGAATTTTCTTGACTACAATAACATTATAAAACAATTCAAGGAAGAAATATATATATATATAAAGACATGCATAATATTACCTCTAATTATAATTATTGTTTTTCTTTCCTGCCTTTTCCATTTCTTTATATATATATATATATATATATTGTCTTTCTCTCTTTCTCTCTTTCTCTCTCTATTAATTTAATTCTTTAAGAGCAGTAATTAGAGCGACAAAAAAAAAAAAAATAAATAAATAAATAAAAAGGAAAAACTTGATAGTCGTCTAATGCAAGAGGTAACTGTTTACACAACAGCAATGCAGGCAGTTCGTATTACTGCCGATAACTGTCGTCGGTTACTTTCTCTGCTAGACGCCTTCGGAGTTGCTGTAAATATTCTCAATGTAGACTCACCTGAAATGCGTTCCTTTGTACAGGAGTTACTAGCAAAACAACCTTCTATAGGTTGGAGGAAAGATATTTCTGTTCCAAAGTTTGAGTTGCCACTATGTTTTGTAGGACCTGTGTTAGTTGGTACATATGATACAGTGGCGGAGCTTAATGAAGAGGGTGAACTCGCAACAACACTTAGAATATCAGGTTACAGTGGGAATTTTCGCGCGGCCGCACATAACGCTATTCCAATTCGCAGTGGTGCAACATTTGATACTAATACAATTTCACAAGAAGAAGAAGAAGAAGAAGATAAAGTGAAGGGAGATAGTATTGGGAGAAATAAGGATGAGTCAAAAAGTAATGAAAGTTTTAGTGATGATATGAATGACAATAGTATTAATTTTGATAATAGTGATGAGGAGGAGCCACCTCCACCTCCTCCTGAAGAAGATGATGAGGAAGAAAAAGAGGAAAAAGATTATGATAGTGCATTAAACAGTGAAAGCCTTGATGACGATGACGATGACGAGCCCCCACCTCCACCTCCTGATGAGGATGATGAAGAAGTACCACCACCTCCTGATGAGGATTAAGTGGGACATATCGATATATATATATATATTTAATTGACCAATTTTAGGAACATCACCTAAATTCAAATTTATTAAAATAAATAAAGAATATATATATATATATATTTTATAAATTAACTATTTAGTATTTATTCTATAAATATATGTATATGTTTCTCTTTTTCTGTTTTTTTTTTTCTCTCTCTCTTTTCATATTTTTTTTATTTATAAATAGGCGCAACAAGCAAAAAGAGAAAAAAAAACAGAAAAAGAGAAAAGGACAATTCTAGAAAATAATAATAACAACAACAACAATAACAACAACAACAAAAAAAAAAGACATAAATTTTGATATCTAATGAGTGCCACAACATCGATAGTTCAACAACAACAACAACAACAACAACAACAGCCTTCATTATTTGCAAAAATTTTTAAAGGTCATGCTGGTGCAGCAACGATGGCAGGTGTTCTTGAAATCGCCTTTTTTCACCCCTTTGACACTATAGCGAAGAGATTAATGAGTAGTCGTAATAGCATACGTGGTGATTCATTCTCTGGTACAATGCATAATTTAAATACCACTATATTTCGAGCAAAAGCGGATGCTAGTTTAGGACAAAAATTTATTTATCTTTACCCTGGTTCAACATATGCGGTTTTTTATAAGGTTCTACAACGAGTATATAAATTTGCTGGTCAACCTCTCGTACGAAACTATCTTCAAACGCATCACCAGGAAAGTTTTACACGTTTATTTGGTCGTCGTGATAAGTTAATGACAGAGTCTGTAGCTGGTTGCCTTATAGGTATTGGTGAAGTCATGCTACTTCCTTTAGATCGATTAAAAATTTTAAGTCAAACAAATGAATCTGCGTTGCAGGGAGGTGTGGTGCAGTTATTACGTCGTGAGGGAATTTCTGGAATGTATGCTGGTACAGTCGTTACAATGACTCGTAATGCCCCTGGATCTTTTTGTCTTTTTGGTGGGGCCGCCTTTACGAAGGAAGTAATTTTTAAACTTGAGGATTATCGACGGGCGACGTTTTTTCAAAATATGTGCGCCGCTACGGTTGGTGCATGCCTGAGTATTACTATTACAAATCCTATGGATGTTATTAAAACTCGAGTACAAAATAAAGACCCAGGAGCACAACTAAGTGCTGTGGCGGCATTCTCACGATTACTTCGAGAGGAAGGACACACTGCACTATTTAAGGGTCTTACACCTAAGATTATTGCTAGTGCTCCAAAACTCATCTTTGCGTATAGCATGACAGAGTTTTTCTTACAACTCATGACTGGTGGTCAAAAAGTATCACCAAAGAATTCTTGAGTCATCACAGCATTTATTATTATTATTATTATTATTATTATAAATTTATTTATTTATTAATTCAATGATGTTAAAGGTGGGTAAATGGGTACTTCTATATCCTTTTTTTTTTTTTTTTTAAAGTAATGAAACCAAAACGAAAATCTAGGCAGAAAGAGGGGGGAAAAGGAAAAAGAAAAACATCTGATAGTTTTTTTATTAAATTATAAGAAAAAAAAAAGGGGGGATGAAAAAAAAAAAAATCAAAAAAAGAGGTCCGGTGGCGGG
>JASANY010000787.1:19649-45985 GCA_030849755.1 Trypanosoma avium
CATTAATAACACCTAATACGAGACGTCTACCTCCTATATTTGCTGAACACCGTTATAACCTTGATGGTATTCGTAGCGTTTGCAATGGACTTTATGGAACACTTTTAAAACTTGATGCTGATTTCGCCCGTACTATTCGCGTTTCTGCAGTAAATCAAATTACTCAATATCCTTCTGGAGTAAATACATCACCACTGTACAATAATAATAATAATAATAATAATAATAAAAATAAAAAAAATCGTCCACTTTCACGTCTAGCTGGTACTCATAAAACAGCAGTTGATTCTAAGAGTTTAAAAGCTATAGCTGATGGAAATGCTGGAGATGAAGCCACACGTGCGGAGATGGAGGCGGTACAACGATTAGAAGATATTCGTCGTGTCCGATTAGCAGCAGCAGATCAAGGTTTTAGTGATGAACAATCTGTAGGTGATTATGCAGAGGAACCAGATGTACCACGTTTTGTACCTGGAAGTAGTTTACGTGAGGAGGTGGAGGCGATGGATGATGCATTACGTAAAATTAATGCTAGTGTAGCGGCAATGATATCAATTGATGAACGTGATGGAGGAAATACGTGGTGGACGTCAGCTATGCTTACAAGAGAAATGCGTGCTAGTGCAATACGGGCAAATTATCATGCTCGTCGTGTATTAAAATGGAATCAACGTGCTGGTGAACATTTTCTTGTAGATGCGGTAACAACAAATGAACAGTCGGAACGATGTAGAGCAGATATGTTATATCTTAGGGAACAGCAAAATCTTCTTATGCAAAGAATTGAATCATGTAATAAAGCACAGTCAGATGCAGCAGCGGAGATGGGGACACTTCAAGAAGCACTACGTGAGGCGAATCGAGTTAAAAGTACAATGCAGCAACAACTTGTGGCAAGAGCTCATGAGAGATGTTTATTACCATTAGATTGTGAGGATCCTGTACGGGCAGAAATTTTGCTACTTCTTGAACATGTTGCGTGGCCAATGGCACTTCAAAATGATGCAGAATATGTAAAATCTTGGGTTCGAGAAAATCCTTTACCACTTGATGTATAGTTACAAGAAAGGGATGGGGGAAAAAATCTTGCTTTTTTTTTCCCCCCTTTCCCCCCACCCTTTCCCTACTTTTCTTTCATGCATTATTATTATTATTATTATTATTATTATTAATTTATTTATTTTTGATTCATTAAATAAATTTAATGAAATATTAGAATAAATTATTGATCATATTTATATATATTATTAGAAGAAAATATGTTTTTTTTTTCCTATTTTCTATTTTCTATTTTCTATTTTTTTTTTTTTTTTTTTCGATACTAGCAACAGTAAGTAGTGCGGGAAAGGGGAGAAAAATTGAAGAAAGAAAATTTGGTATATATAAATATATATTTAGATTTATTAAGTCCCATACAAATATACAAATCTCCCTAATAATTATATATATATATATATATATATATAGTTACAAAATAAATAAATAAATAAATAAATAATAAAAATAAAAGAGAAATGGCAAATGTTTCTTTTGCTTCTGGTAGTGGATTTATTGGTCCTGGTCCTAGTGCATCTGGGACAGAAATGTCTTTAATTGGCGGTGATTCTTCTAATGATATAGCTACATTTGATGAAATACGACTTGATAACCGTAATTTTGAACACTATGAGCGACAGTTTCAGGAAGTATTAATAAGTCTTGAAAATGATGAAGTTTTAGAAGCTTTTCGTGCTGAGTATGCTGCATTACATCATTCATTCCTTAAGAGTCACGATGGTGAGACACGATTATTGAAGAAATGTATTGAATTACAAGCAGATATTGAATCCTGCGTTGCGAAATTACATGCCGCAGCGGAGTTATCACGTGGTGATAAAACTACCATCGATGCACTTAAAGCAGAAATTGATAAAACACAAAAGAAATGTCGTACAACACGAGAACGTGAGGCGGTATTAAAAGATAAAGTAACTGGATTAAAGCGGGAGTTGCGTGAGATGGATGAACGCTCCCATCACCCAGTAGAGGCCACAGCTCAAGAAGCTGCCTTGCAAAGTCTTATTCGTGCTCATGAAACAGTGTTAAAAGAGAAGGAAACATTAGAGTATCAATTAACGGCTCTTCGTCAAGACCACGCCGGTACTTCACGACGATTAGAACGTTTATTAGAAACAAAACGCAGCCGTGATGCGGAGCTTCGGGCCGTGTATGATGCAGTAGATGAAAAACTTCAAGAAGCGGAGGCTCATAAGGCAGTTCGAGTGAGAAAAGAAGAGGAACTACGACTCACACGTGAGGAAATTGCACGACGTGTTTGTGCAGCACAGGAGCGACAGGCAACCATTGAGCAACTTAGTGCTGAAAATGAAAAACATGGTACAGATATTAAAAATACCTTAGATGAAATTGCTCGACTTACTGAGTCTTATCAACAACTTTCAAGACAGTTACAAAATGTAAATCGTACTAGTCAAGCATGTAATGAAGAAAATGATGCCCTACAACGACGTATGAATGAGTTAACAGAAGAATTAAAAGCTAAAGAAGCTGCTGTTGCTGCTGCCAATAGATCTCATCGACGAGAAATGAAACTTCTTGAAGCTGCTACACGTCGTAATGCTGTAATGGAAGGAAGACGTGCAGAAGCTGAGGCGATACTTACTGGTTTACGTGGGGAATTACAATTATTAGAAGAGGAACTTGCCACCATCACACAGGCAGCAGAAGCAGATGAAAAACGAATCGCTGCTCTTGCCCGTGGAAGAGATGCATTACACGGAGAAGTTTTAGGTGCTGCTGCAAAAGCTCAAAAACAAGGTATTTATCTTTCAGAGCAGCGTACAGAAGCTCATCATCTCTCTCATGAGTTACGCTCCTACGAGGAACAATCACATAAACAGAATGAAACTATTTATAAACTTACTCGTGAATGTACAGGGTATGAAGAACAGATTAAATCGGCTGCAATGCAATGTGCTATTGTTATGACAGAAGTACAAGGACGTGAACATCAGTTAGAGGAAGCTATGATGGAAGTACGAGATGTTGAAGCTCGTGTACAACAGCAGGAAAGTCTTATGGAGGCAATGCTTGGCGAGCGTAAGGCTTATGCAAAACATTATGGTCAACTTCGCTCTGAAGTCACAGAAATGGCCCGTCGTTTTAAATTAATTCTTGCACAAATTAAACAAATGCAAGAGGAGGTAGCACGCAGAGAGCGACGCCTACTCGCAGAAGATAGTGTCATGGCAACTTTAACCCAACAACGACGTGAACTCGCGGGTCAAATTTCTACTTTACAAATGCGCGTAGAAAAGCGAGGGCGGGCGGTGCAGCAGTTTGCATTAGAAGTACGTCGATTAGGAGATGTATTAGCAGAAGGAGAAGAAGAAGTGGGGCGGCAGCGGCGTCGATTTCGTGATGTACAAAAAGAAAGAGATTTACTTGGGAATCAAGTCGTGGAGTCGGGGGAGGAGTTGGTGCGATTGTATGAAAAGGTACGAATCCAGGCGGCATTACTGCAACGCTCTGAGGCCCTACACACGGATAGATTAAGAATAGTACAAGAATTACAACATCAAACAGCTCAACTCAGTGAGGAAGTTGCAAAACTACGACAATTTGCTCAGAAATTACCGGAGTTACAAATGCTTGTGAATACCGCAACACGTGAATTAGGGCGAGAGCAGATACGTGTTCGCGCCCTCCTACATGAGTGTGAGCGGCCTATGAATTTACATCAAGATCATCAACTTGCCTGGGCAGAACCAGAGGCGTTTGCTCTCACAGAACGAGTAAATGCGTTACAACGAGAACTTGTAGAAAAACGAGCGGAGTTAGCAGCAAAAGAGGAAAAGATACGGGAACAGGAGCAAGCCTATTTACAATCTAAAGCTGCTGTGGCACGACAACTTGGACCAGAGATGGCGGAACAAATTACAGTTTATCAAGGGAATTTAGCTAAAAAGGCAGGTCAAATGAAAGCCATGATGGCAAGTTTAAAATATTTCCGTGAACAGACAGAAATTTATCAGGAACGTTATGATGAATTACATAATACACTTGATAAACTTGCACAAAGTTATGCTGAAAAACGACAAAGTCATGAACGTGAAACACGACGTGAAACTGCTATATATGGAAATAATAACAGTGGAAGATATCCAAAACAATTTATTGAAGGATATGAGGAAGTAGATGGAGAACAGCAAGATGTATATCTTGGTTATGTTGCCCCACCTCGAAGAGGTAGTAATAGTGGGGGTGAGCAAGTGGAACCTTCACCATAATGTTTAATGTACAAGAAAAAAAAAAAAAAAAAAAAAAAAAATTGTATATATTATTTATTTATTTATTTTTTGTGTTATCCACAGTAGTAGGTGTGGAATACAAGATGAACAGTATCCTACTGATTTTTATTATTCCTCCTAATCCCCCATTTTTTTTTTTTCTTTTTTGAATTATCATTTATTTATTTATTTATTTATTTTTGGGGGTGTCTTTGTATTGAATATTGATAGTTTTAAATATTCCTGTTTCTCCTTCTTTCTCCTTTTTTTTTTTTTTTTAAATTGAAGCAATAACCTCTTCAAAAAAAAAAAAATAAATAAATAATAATAATAATAATAATAATAATAATAATAATAATAAGCAAAACGATTATATATACAGTCATATAAATATTATTTCCTATTTATTTATATATTTATTTCATATTACAAGAAGATTACATTAAATATTTACAAAAAAAAAAAAAAAAAAAAAATTGAGGAAGAATAAAAATAATATTAACAACAACAAAAAAAAAAAAAAAAAGAACTAACCATGATGCGTCGAGTATCTCTGCGTGGTTTCATAACTGTGGGAACTCTTATGACGAAATTTGGAGGAACTATCTACAGTACACCTACTTCTACTTCTAGTTGTGCTATTTCTAATTCTACTTCGATTAATAATGCGTTACCCATGATGTGCTTTCCAAATAGAATTCAACGTCGTTTTCAATCAAGTGTAACACCTTGGGGAGGAGCCGGTAAAAACAATACTGGAAACACCAATAATAATACTAATAGTGGAAATAGTAATCAGCAACAACAAGGAAGAGCATGGGTAAACCCACAAGCGGTACCACCTGGTGAATTTTTAAATAAATATGCTCGTAATCTTACAGAAGAAGCGCGTATGGGTAAACTTGACCCTATTATTGGTCGAGAAGAAATTATTCGTCGAACAATTCAAGTACTTAGTCGTCGTACTAAAAATAATCCTGTTCTTATTGGAGAACCTGGTGTTGGTAAAACAGCCATTGTTGAAGGTCTCGCCCAACGCATTGTAAGTGGTGAAGTTCCTGAAAGTATTAAAGGACGTAAAGTTTTTGCACTTGATATGGGTTCTCTTGTTGCAGGTGCTAAATTTCGTGGTGAGTTTGAAGAACGTCTTAAAGGTGTACTTCGTGACACCATTGAATCCCAAGGGAAAGTTATATTATTTATTGATGAACTTCACACACTTGTAGGGGCTGGTGCCTCAGGGGATGGATCTATGGATGCTGCAAATTTACTTAAACCTTCACTTGCTCGTGGTGAATTACACTGTGTTGGGGCTACAACACTTGATGAATATAGGCGTCATATTGAAAAAGATGCTGCACTAGCACGAAGATTTCAATCCGTGTTAGTGACAGAACCAACAGTGGAAGAGACAATATCTGTATTGCGTGGTATTAAAGAAAAGTATGAAGCACATCATGGGTGTCTTATAAAAGATGAAGCTCTTGTGTATGCTGCTGTAAATTCACATCGATATCTTTCAGATCGACGATTACCTGATAAAGCAATTGATCTTATTGATGAAGCAGCGAGTCGACTTCGATTACAACAAGAATCAAAACCTGAACAACTTGACAGTGTTGGTCGTGAACTTGTACGACTTAAAATTGAGGCAGAGGCAGTTAAAAAAGATAAGGATGAAGTTGGTAAGGCAAAACTTGAACAAATTTATAAACGTATTGATGAACGACAAAAAGAATATGATGAACTTGAAGTACGCTGGAAAAAAGAGAAGGCTATGTTTGAGAGAATTAAACAACGTACAGAAGATCTTGATGTATTGCGACATCAATATGAACAAGCTCGAACAGAAGGTGACTTTGCACGTGCTTCTGAAATTCTTCACGGTCGTATTCCAGAACTTAAAAAAGAAATAGAAGCCGATAAACTTGCCACTAAAACAGAAGGATTTTTAACACATGATTCTGTTACAGCTAATGATATTGCCCAAGTTATTGCTCGTGCTACAGGAATTCCAGTACAGAAACTTTTAACAGGAGAAAGAGAAAAACTTATTAATATGGATTCAGAATTACGTCGTAGAATTCTTGGACAAGATGAGGCAATTACTTCTATTACAAATGTTGTGCGTATTTCACGTGCTGCCTTACACTCACACAAACGACCACTTGGATCATTTCTTTTTATTGGACCAACTGGTGTGGGTAAGACAGAAGTATGTAAACAACTTGCAAAATTCCTCTTTGATGATGAATCTTTTATTTGTCGTATTGATATGAGTGAATATATGGAACGACATTCTGTACATCGCCTTATTGGAGCCCCACCAGGATATGTTGGATATGAAGAAGGTGGTGAATTAACAGAATCTGTGCGACGCAAACCCTATCAAATTGTTCTCTTTGATGAATTTGAAAAGGCACACCCAAGTGTTTCAAATATATTATTACAAGTACTTGATGAAGGTCACCTCACTGATAGTCACGGACGCCGTGTTGACTTTAAAAATACAATTATTATTCTTACATCAAATATTGGGGCAGATATTATTGCCTCTTTACCTGAGGGTACTCCATCTTCGCAAGCAATGTCGGCTGTGATGCGTCAGGTGCAACAACGCATGACTCCAGAATTTATTAATCGATTAGATGATATTATTATGTTTAATCGACTTGGTAGGAAAGAAATTCGTAAAATTGTGGAATTACTATTTAATCAATTACGTACCATGCTACAGGAACAAGAAATTACACTTGAGGCATCTTCAGAAGTATATGATTGGTTTGGTGAGCATGGTTATAGCGCCGTCTATGGTGCACGCCCGTTAAAACGTCTTTTACAATCTGAACTTCTTAATCGACTTGCATTAATGCTTCTTGATGGGAGAATTCGAGAGAAGGAAACAGTAAAAATTGAACTTCGCGATGGTGGGATTTATGTTGTACCAAATCATGATGCCGTAAAGACAGCTAACAGCCCTGAAGATGATATTCGTCTCATTAGCTAATGATGTATAAAGATGCACGTTTATTATTATTATTATTATTATTATTCACTATTATTATATCATATTATTATTATTATTATTTATTGCTGCTATTGCTCTTGCACGATATTCAATTAAAAAAAAAAAAAAAAAAAAAAAACCATTTATATTTTTAAATTCCTTTTCTGGTAGCTAATTTGTAATTCCTGGATATATACTTTCATAGGTTTTTTTCCCAACCAAAAAACAACAATATTTAATTTCTTTTTCTTTTTCTTCTTTTTTTTTTTTTTTTTTATTTTTAGAATAGATACTGGGTGAAGTAGACGACTGAATTTCCTCATATATATATATATATATATATATATGGAAGAACCCCCCATTAATACTACTAATTCTAACATCACGTCTTCAACATTATTGTCTGATACAGAGGCACAGTTAATCCTTTTCGCAGAGTTGCGTGCGAGCAGGCAGCGGGCGCATCAATTACTACAAAATACAGAGAATATGTTTCAACAAGCTATGGAAGCTAATTGGTTATTTTCATGGGTTTTAGACACGTAGAGAAATATATATTAATTTTTTAAATTCTTAATATCTTTTTTTTTTTTTTTTGTATCATCATCATCATTAGAACCTCTGCTCAGAAGAATTTTTTTGCTTTTTCCTCCCTTTTCTTCACATTTTTTTTTTTTTTTTTTTTTGGTTTATTTTTTACTTTGAAAAGAAAAAAAAATATATATATATATATAATATAGAAGTAAGAAAAAAACTTTAAATAATTGCCATATATTATTATTTTTATTGCTTTTTTTTTCTCCCTTTCTTTCTTTCATTCCATTTTTTTTTTTTTTTAACTGAGTTATTTTTCTTTTATATATATATACATGTATTATTATTATTTTTTTTATTTCCCCCTTTATTTATTTATTTTTTTTTTTTTTAAGAAGATAATTTAGATTTATATTATTTATTTATTTGTTTTTTTTTTTTTTTTCCACATGAGAAAATCGTTTTTTACTCTTTCTTTCAATTCTCCTGTGCGGCCACGGGGTTTAGGACCTCGTGGGAGTACTGCAAGGCGTTGGCGCCCTATTCGTACTTTATTTATTTTTCTTTTTTGTTTATTTCTTTTATTTCACCTCCTGCCTCCACTTGTTGAATTATTTGGGGAGGATAAAGAAGAAGAATGGAGTAAAGTTGGCTCCAACTTCACTCCAGGTGGTAACACAGATGCTATTACAATAATTCTTACAGAATCTCTTGGAAATAATGATCATTCATTATCAAAATCATCAACATTATTATATCCAGCATCTCTTGCATATAATAAACTAAAAACAGCCTTACGTAATCCTGCCTGGTGCTCTGCTTTTCCTTTATTTGTGAGGGATGTACAAATTGTGTTAGTTTTTAGTGCCCCACCAAGTGATAAAAATTGGCATGATGATATTCCTGCGAAATGTATAAACTGCAAACGTAGTCGTGGACGTTTTATTAAAGATATTAGTGCATTATGGAATGTATGGAGTGTTGATGCTACCTCACTACGTGCCATTGCGAAGGGGAAAGAAAATGAAAATAAAGAAGATATATCGCAAGTAATATCCGTGTGTGTAAAAAACGTTCTTGTACTTTTTGCGAGGGATGCTAAAGCATTACATGCGAATGCTGGTATTAGTAAAGGAAATAATAATAATAATAATAATATTGGTAGTAGTTTAATCCCTATAATGGTACAAGCTGGATTATCATCTCTAGATAGAAGAACAGATTACTTTGTTGTGGTTGACGGTTTTATTTTTCCCACGGCAGCTGATTTTATACCAGCATTATTAGAACCTCTAGAGTTTAATAATGGCAAGGTATTAGCCGCACAATGTACTCTTGTTACGAGTAATAATAATAATAATAATAATAATAATAATAATAATAATAATAAAAATGACAACGTCATTATAGGTGAAGATGATTTTTCTGACACTGGATATTGGTACCCAACTTCGCGAAAAAAATATAATATTGTAGATAAAGGAGCTCTTGTAGGTCTCGCCGTATTACGAGAACGAGAAATGTTATTACCTTATATTATGCGCCGACACAGTGGACTGCGTGCTAGTGATACTCGTGTTTTAGTTCCAGAGTTAGTAGATGCTATTTCACCATTTTGTGGAATATTTCACCGTGGGGCTGTGGATGCTGCAGGTGGGTTTAAAAATCCATTTATTAAAAATTTTGGTAGAAATATCCTAACAACATCTTCTTCTTCTTCTTTTTCAAATATACAATTCTCAGCTTCTAAAGCAGCAGAAATTGCAGGATGGGATTTAAGTGTACGATTGCAGCAAACACATCCTACTTGGCAAGTATGGAGTAGTACTGCGTTAGGACTTATAACATTACATACCCCACACCCATCACTTCCATTAGATATATTAAATACATCTGTTTACCCTGCCGCTGATATTTGGGGATTTCGTTGGTTTGATATATTACAACGATTACATAATCGTCGTTTTGGGATTTCATGGAAGTTGCGAGCGGAGAATTATGCAATACATTCACAACTTTCTCCTTTAATATTTTTTGCACATGATTATCATTGCAGTTGTTGTGGACTTGCACGAGAGGCGGTGGGATATTTGCGTCCACTTATTGAACGTTATCCTATTTCACTTGTGATGGGACTTAAAGGTAACTTTTGCCTCGATGGCAAGAGCACGGAGTTGTCAATATTGCATTTAACAAATGAAAATTATGTGGAAAAGTTTTTTAATTATCCCCCAATAAATTCAATATGGCGTCGTGCCTATCAACAACGACAGAAAATAGTAATCATGCACACACGAGCACATAAATATCAAAAGATAACTTCTTATTTAAAAGAAAAAGCAGATTACTTTATTGGGAGAAGTCTTAGTGAGTCCTCGCGTATTCATGATAATTGGATTAATGGAATGCAGCAACATGCAAATGAAGTATGGGCCACAGGTGAATTTTTTCGTTCCGTTTATAAAATTGCAGGAATTAATGCAGAGAAAATTCATATAATACCAGAGGCGTTAAATATACACGTTTATCAACCAGATGAGTGTGAACAGGTAACATTGCCGCTACCAATACCAATAACATATACAAATTATCCTAAACTTACTTCACAAGAATTACAATCACGATTTCGTTTTCTTTCTGTAATGAAGTGGGAAAGAAGAAAAGGTTGGGATATTTTATTAAAAGCCTACTGGCGTGCTTTTGGCCCAAACTCCCCATTACATCATAATGTTTCACTTTATATAAAATTAGGTTGGCTTCGTCGCTACTCTGAAGGGGCGAATAGTAATAATATTGCAAATATAATAACTCGATGGGCCAAAGAAAATTTACCAGGATTTACCTCACTTCAAGATTTCCCACATATTGTATTACTTGGTGGCAATGGATTTTTAAGTGAGGCCAAACTTCGTCAATTGTATTGTGTTGCAAATATATTTATATTACCCACACGATGTGAGGGCTGGGGGCTGCCAGCTACTGAAGCAATGGCGATGGGAATTCCAACAATGATAACAAATTGGGGAGGCACCACAGCATTTATGTCAGTAAATAGTACATTTGCAATTCCAATTGATGGATTAGAAGAAGTACCGGAGGGATTAAATTATTTTACACTTCCAGGGAATAAGTGGGCAATTCCAAGTGTAACTGGGACGGAGGAATTAATGTTATATGTAGTGCGAAATATAAAACATGCCTATGAAGTTGGGAGAGAAGGGCGTCGTCATATTGAGGAAAATTTTAGTGAAGAAGTGGTAGCAGACATGATTGATGCACGTCTAGCACGCATTGCGAAGGAATTAAGAGATGAAAAGAAATAATATCTCTAATTATTAATTCTATATATATATATATATATATATATATATATAATGCTTACCTTAATGAGTAAGGGAAAGGACGTTGTGGTTGTACACGAAATATTTATAATTAAAAATAATTTATTCTAAAAAAACTTATAATAATTCTCTATATAATTATATGTTACTAATATGTGTTTAAAATATTTAAAAAGAATAAATGATAAAAAAATATTCATATGAATATATAGTGAAAAACAGAAGAATTTCATTATTATTATTATTATTATTATTATTATTAATTAATTAATTTTTTTTTTTTTTCTGTGGTCTTTTTTTGTTGTTGTTATAGTTTTCGTTTTATATACTTTGAAAGAGACAAAAGTAATATTTTTTTCTTCTTTTCCTCTCCTTTTCTTTATATATATATATATATATATATATATGCGTGTTCTTTTTTTTTTTTTTTTACCTTACTTATCTATTGATGTGGGAACCGAACAAGTAATGGAACTGTTTAATTTACTAATTTTGTATAGATATCTATAATTAATATTAAAACGTATAAAGATACCAGAGAGAGAATTATTCGTTAGAACTACTTCATAGGAAATATATATATTTTTTTTTTGAATGCTTTCCGAATTTTAATTAATAAAGCATTGCGAGGAATTCACATATTTTAACCTATATCTACGTATATTATCATAATGATAATGATAATTAATATTATTAATAATAATATAATGACATTACTGATAAATACAGTTATATTAGGTATAACATTAGAGGAAATAATGTAAGTAAATTTGACTGTTGTTTTTTTTTATTATTATTATCTCTTTTACCTTTATTCATTATATATATATATATATATGTGTATACTTTATTTCACTACTCTTGTATTAGTGTGAAAGACAAAACCCCCTCTTTCCCCCTCTTTCCCCCCCCCCCTTTATTTAATTTAAATTAAAAAAAAAAAAAAAAGGAAAAAAAAAAAACAATAATAATAATAATAATAAAAAGTACTCAATGACTGGTGGTGATACCCTTTCCTCTGCCGTGTTGCAATCAGAGGCCTCTAAATTACTTCTTAAATCAGGTCGAAATAAAGAATATAATGTTGTGGTGCCTCCCGCCTCTTTAAGTATTCGTGAAATTCAAACACAAATTCCTGCAAAGTATTTTGAGCGAAATACCTGGCGCAGTTTATTATATCTTGCCCGTGATATTACACAAGTTATATTAACATTTATATTTATGTATTCTGTTATTGTTCCTTTCCTACAAACTGTGGATGCCGCCTTACTCCCACAAAAACAGCAAGAAGAAGAACCTAATAATAATAATAATAATAATAATAATAATATAACACTGGGATTTATTATTTCATTTCTTCTTAAAATAACATTATGGAATTTATTTTGGTTTGTGCAAGGATTAAATGGAACTGCATTATGGGTAATAGCACATGAGTGTGGGCATCAATCTTTTAGCCCACATAAAACATTAAATGATATTATTGGAATGTGTTTACACTCAATGTTACTTGTTCCATATCACAGTTGGAGAATTACACACGGGGGCCATCACAAACACACCAATCACTTAACAAAAGATCTCGTCTTTATTCCAAGAAAAGAAAATAAAATAATTTCATTAACAGAAGAGGCCCCACTCGTGATGTTATTACGTTTATTAAAAATGTTTTTATTGGGTTGGCCAGGGCATTTATTAATAAATGCTGGTGGGCAGGAGTTTGGGCGACGTGCGAATCATTTTGAGCCCACCGCCCCATTCTTTCGTCGTGAGGATTATAATAATATAATTATTTCAGATATTGGCATTACCGCAGCATTACTTGTCATAATTGCAGGAATATATCGTTTTGGATTTATAACTGTGTTGTGTTATTACATTGCCCCATATCTGTGGGTAAATTTCTGGTTGGTGTATATTACATTTATGCAACACTCGGATATTCGCATTCCTCATTACTCCCATGCGCAGTGGACGTTTGCTCGAGGGGCAGTTGCAGCTGTGGATCGTAATTATGGATTTTTATTAAATAATTGGCTGCATCATATTAATGATTCTCATGTTGTACATCATCTCTTTAGTATGATGCCACACTATCACGCAATTGAAGTGACACAAAAATATATGCGTGAAATTCTTGGGGAGTTGTATGTAACAGATGCGATGCCGTTATTAAAATCATTAATTCATACCTGGCGGGAGTGTCGCTATGTTGTACCAAGTGATGGAATTTGTATTTACCGCAAATAAGTTATTATATAAATAAATAAATATATTATAATATATTTATATATATATATATTTATTTATAGTATGAAGTGAGTATAGTAATGGACTGATATTTTGAAAAGTAAAAAAAAAAAAAAATAATAATAAAAGGAATGAATAAATTGAGGTGGGAGGGAAGAAAAGGAAAGGAACGTAGATGTAAAGAAATATATATATATATATATATATATAATTTTTCTTTTTTCTGCGTTTTTTGTTTCTTTTTATTTTATGAATGAATTGCAGTGAAAAGACAGAACAGATAAGAGGCATGAAGGGAATTCCATCAATCAGCCATCTACTAAGTAAGTAAAGTAAAAAAAGAAAAGAAAAGAAAAAAAAAATCAAATTAACCAAAAATCAAAATAATAATAATAATAATAATAAATAAATAAATAAATAAATAAAAATATATATATATATATATAATGTGATAAGGGGAAAAAGAAGGAGGGGGGGAGGAACAGGGAAAAGAATAACAATAATTCGTTTTTTTTTTTTTGTTTGTTTGTTTGTTTTAAATTATTTTTATTACTATTTATGATACGACACAGAAGAAATCAAAAAGAGGGGGAAAAAATGGAAAAGGAGACATTGATGCTAGAAATTAAAAATAAATAAATAAATAAATAGAGAGTGAGTGAGTGATTAACAGTCTTTATTCCCTTATTCATCTCTCTTTTTTTTTTTTTTTCTCTCTTTTTAATTATATTCTTTGAAAAAAAATAAATAAATAAATAAGGGCGTTTGTCGTTCAATTTGAGTTTCTTTTAAAATTAAAATTAAAATTAAAAGAAAAAAAATTCTTTTAATTTCCCTACCCCCTTCCCCCTCCTTTTCTATAAAACCCATGAAAAAAAAAAAAAGAAAAGAAAATATAAAGGTGTGTATCATGAAATAAATTTATTTTTCTCTTATTCTCCAATACTTTTTTTAAAAAAAATTATTTTTCATTTCACCAAGATACGCCTTTTTTTTTTCCTTTTTTTTTTTTATATTATATGACTCAGAACCCTTTATTTTTCTTTCTTTTTTATGGTAAATTATTATAACGAATTAGTACAAGTACTATAGAAGTAGTAGCACTAGAAAGAAATTAATTAATTAATTAAGGGTCTAAGTCAAGTTATGAGGGGGGAATTTATTATTATTATTATATGTTTCATTATTTATTTATTTAATATATTTATATTTTTATATATATTTGAAATAAATAAAGAAACAGATAAATCTCCTACTCATTTATATATTCACTTCTCCCTTTCTCCAATTATTTACACCATTACTCCCTCTCTTTTTTTTTTTTTGAATGGATGCTTGAGGAAGACGAGAGAGGCAAAATAAATTAAAAAAAGAAATAAAAATAAAAAGAAAAAAAGTAATGAGTTCAAGAGTAAATGAACAAAAGGCAAAAAAAAAAAAAAAACCCTTTCATTCTCTCTTTTTTCTTTTTTTTTTATTTCCCCCTCTTTTGTTCTATCCTCATTCTCCCAGGCACGACCTTCATAGCATCTAGTCTTATTACTTCTATATTTATTTATTTATTTGTGTATTTATTAGAAACCATTAGAAATTTCTGCTTTTTTAAAGAAAAAGAAAAAAAATAAAAATCTCCTTTTTGTATTTTGTATTTTACTCTTTATTATTATTATTTTATATTTTTTTTTTTACATATAGAGAATATATAGTAAGAAAAAAAAAAAAGAAGAGTATTTGTCTATAATAATATTAATTTTTGCCTCTCCATTAGGGATGCTGCGTAGGCGAAACATCGTAACATTCTGCAGGCCACAAAAATCTTTTTATATTAATATTAATAGTAGTAATAATATTAATAATATTAGAAATTATAGTACTATTAAAAATATTAGTAAAAATAAAAACATAAATTCCTATTGTTTCTCTGATATTCTCGTACTTACATCCGTCGCACTATGTGTTAGTACATATGCTATTATGGGAAATTGGATTTATTGTGGATATTTAGATTTATGGCATGGAGTCTACGGTACAGAGGATGATGATGATGATTAATAATAATAATAATAATAATAATAATAATAGTGTCAAGTGAAATGTCTATTTATTTATTTATTTATTTATTTGTAATATTTAATATTAATATTGTTCTGTATATAATGAACAAAAGAAAACAACCACATTAAAAGAGAGAAAAAAAAAAAAAAAAAACCCACAATATATGTTTTCACCCTCCCTTCTTTTTTCTTTATTCTTATTATGTACAAAACAAGATTACATAAGATGTTTATACAACATTTTTTTTTTTTTTTTTGATTTCTTCTTGTTATTATTAATTTTATCTTCTATATTTTCTTATTTATTCTCTCTCTCTATATCTATATCTATATATATTTAAGTTTCCCATTATAAGAGTTGTGTCTTTATTTTTTATTTTATTATTTAATATTGATATGTCTAGCCCTTCACTCAGTAGTTCATGTGATATCGCAGAAGATATTAAAGGCGTGCGGCGGTCTCGCGTGTCGTTAAGTTCTGTTGATTCTGAGCCAATTGTAAAACGCCGCAAGCCTGAAGTACACTCTTTAAATAATAATAATAATAATAATAATAATAATAATAATAATAGAGAATTACAACAGGATGATACAGAGAGTATTATAACAAATTCACAATTTCAACAACGTGAAGGTTCTCTCTCGCCTAGAGCTGTTTCTCTATCATCTTCTCTCTCTTCATCATCACCTTTTATTAATAATAATAATAATAATAATAATGGTGGAATAGAAGAAAGTGAAGTATTAATAGAAGAAGGACGTGGAGCTGAAATATACGCAGGCGCTTTATATAATTCTGATGGAACTCCAATGCGTTTTATTCCTATTTCTAGAGTTTCAGAGGCAAGTGTGGCAACTGTAACTGCTATTCTCTCACGTCAACATACTATTAATAATAATGCTAATGCTGATAATAATAATAAAAATAATAATAATAGTGATATTATTAATACTAATAATAATACTAATAATAATAAAAATAATAATAATAGTGATATTATTAATACTAATACTAATAATAATACTAATAATAATAATAATAATAATAATAATAATTCTCCCACAACTCCCAAATCTCTCACTATTATTGTTGCAGATAATGCGCCTGGTGCCCTCACAATGGATGCTGGCACCCGCCTGTGTCTCTCTGATGGAATTATTATTGGTGTTGTTATTTCAATTATGGGACCTGTGCATTACTGTGCCTACGCCATCGCTTGTATCTCAGAAGTCATTGAAACATTACAAAAAGATAATAAATTAACTTTAGGCACAGAACTTTGCTGTGATTTAGGGGCGCAACATTTAATTTATAATCCTAGTACACAATGTGATACACGGCGAGGCACGGATGCGAGTTATATTAATGATGAAGAATTACCAAATTACGCAAGACCGGATTTCTCTGATGATGAGGCGGAGCGGGAGTGGAAAATGCAACAACGACATCGGCGGCGTAGTGTGAGTGTAACAAATAATAATAATATTAATAATAATAATAATAAGAATAATAAAAAAAATATGAATAATAATAATAATAATAATATTCCGTGGGAGATTTCATCGGATGAGGAGCCAGTGGAGGTGGATTGGGAAAAGATTGAGGCGCTTGAGGGATGTCTGCGTGAGGAGAATAATAATAATAATAATAATAATAATAATAAAGAAGAAGAGTATATGGGAGAAAAGATTCAAGTTGAACACAGAAATGTGCAGCCGCTAAGCAAACTTGTTGTTCCACCATGGGTTAGTCCTAAATAAAACAACAAAAAGAAAACAAAAACAAGAAAAACCTAGAATTTAATTAAAATAAAGGGGGAAAAAAAGAAGAAAAAATATATATATATATATTTATTTGTATGTGAACTCAATTAAGGGTATTCGATTAAATATTACGCATAATTATTATAAAGGTATTGAAATATATATCGATATAAAAGTGAGTAAATAATAACTATTTAGAAAAAAACGAGATAGGTGAAATTTTTATTAATTATATATTTTACTCCTTTCCTCTCACTTTCTCTCTCTCTATATATGTATATCTTTTTTTTTTTTTTTGCTTAATGAGAAATAAAGAAATATAAATAAAAGATTCGACGCCCCGTCTGTTATTTATTTCATTTATTCTACACTAATTTAGACTATAGTCGTAGTTTTTTTTTTTTTTTTTTTTAGATTATATATTTATTTATAGTTTTAATTTAACCTCCTTTTACAATGGATTGGACGAAAGGTTTAAATTGTTCTAGCGAACTCCAGACATCACATGCTACTGGTAGTAGTTATACGAATAATAATAATAATAATAATAATAATATTAATAATAGTGAAGTAAAGGAAGAATTATTGCAGCGTACAGTAGATGCTAATCAACAATTACTTAATTATGTAAAAGAACGTGAAGGGAGGTCAAGTACACTTGCAGGACTTTTTAGAAGTCAATATTTTGATCTTCTGAGGCAAACTTCAGTACTTGAATCAGAATTAAAGGAACTTAATGAGAAGAATAAAGGTTTAATAATTGCGTTACGTGAAATTCAACAAACATCTGCTTCTGTTTCTGCTAATAATAATAATAGAAATAATAATAATAATAGAAATAATAATAATAATAATAATAAGACTGATACAGAAGCAAACTATCGACATTTACTCCAACAACTTCTAAATACAAATAGAGTACGAGAAGAACTTGAGAGTGAAGTTGAAAGACTTCATTCAAATTGCAATTCAGCACTTAACGAGCGGGCAATATTACAACAAGAAGTAAATACACAAAGAGATATATTAGAACCACTAATGCAAGAGGCAAATGATATTGAACGTGAAATGTGTATAGTGCAAAATACTATTAAATCTAGTCATGAAACAAATGATCTCTTTGTTAGTACAAATAATAAGAAAAATATTTTTGAGGGAATTATTAAGTGGTCAGTAGAGGAGGAACTTGCCCTTCGCCGGGTAATATCTCTTATGAGTCATTGGAATAGTGAAGAAGATGATAAAATAAGTAACGCCGCACGATTACAAAATGTAAATGAAGCTGTACGTTTTTATCAAACATGGAATGATAATCTTTTAGAGTCTCTTACTGTTTTTTCTAGAGCTTGTGATGAAAGACGAGAGGGTTTATACGCTCGTGTGAGTAAAATGAAAAGTTTATTACATGGAACTTGAAAAGAAATTAAGAAAAAAAGGAAGAAAAAGGTATGGGGTGAAATAGAATAACGAAGTAAAAAGAAAAAAAGAAGCAAATATAGTCATATTTATCGAAGATCAATATTATTATTATTTTCTTAAATTTTAATTTTCATAGTGAAGAAATGAAAGAGAAAAAAAAAAATTTTTTTTTTTATTCAATTTTCTGTTTTTTATCATAATTTTTTTTACTTTTTTAAATTATAGCTTATTACTTTTGTAAACAGGAAAAATAAAAGAGATCTATCTAAATAAATTTTGATATATACATTTATATATTATATATTATATTTATTATTATTATTATTCTTTATTTACAATACATAGAAAATGTTTCAGCGTCGGTTGCTGCTTTCTCAACGAGTTGCATTACTTCGTCTAACAGGTGTTTATTTTAATCGGGCTCCATCATTTCAGCCATTTTCACAGAAAGATGAGGAAGATTTGGTTCGTGTGGTAAAAACAAAACCTCGTCATGTTTTAAAACATGTTCGTCAACAAGTTTGGCGCTCTCGAAAGCGTGAATTACATTTTCGTAATACCGTAACTCATTTGATGATTGTTTTACAAGAGTTTCTTCGCAAACAATTAATTGATCCTACAAATGCTTCACAAATTATGGAAGGAGTTATGGAAGAATGTGTAAAGTATTCTCAACATGATATGGCCCATCTACTATTTCGTGCATTTCTTCGATTTAGAAAATATGGTTGTGTTATCAGTATTGATGCCTTACGTTACTTATTTGAGTCTTATAAAGAGAATGATAGTAGTGAATTAATGCTACAATTGGCAAATGAAATGCGTTCAGATCCAGCTTTACGCCCATTATGTGTTGCAGCTTATTTATTTGCGAATCATCAAGATGAGGCTGAAACATTACAGGAGGGACTTAACTTTAGTGATCTCGCCCGTGATGATATTATTGCTCTCATTGATGGATATGATAAATTACACAAGACCGATAAAATTATGGAAGTACTTCAACGTGTGACAGAGATGCATAATAATAATAATAATAATAATAGTAGTAGTGGTGGTGGTAGTAGTAGTAGTATTAGTAATAATAATAATAATAGTAGTAGTATGGATCCTGCAGAACTTACAGATATATTTCGTGCCTTTTTTCGTGTATTTCACCGTCGCGATGATGACGCAGCCTTCACAACTGTTTTACAATCTGCGCTTCGTCAATCCATAACTCTTGATGCGGCAACATTTGCAATTATTTTACGTCAACGCATGCGTCACGTCACATGCGTTGAAGAAATTACCGCCGTAGAATCCGAATTACAAGAACTCGGCTACACTCCAGATGTTACCGGGAATTCTATTATTATTGCCGGCTACGCCAGACTTATTCACTTTGGTGATAGAGGGAGTGAGGAGTTGATGTTAGCAAAAGTGGATACTTTACTTTCTAGTATTGAGTCACGCCTGAGACAAGGAGATGCGGACATGGATGTGAGTGGGGCGCATATTCGTGCCGTTATTCGCGGCTACGGGGCTGCTGGTAGGCCGGAGTTAATTAAATCCGCATGGGCCCGCATGCAACACAAGGGACTCACCGATGATGTTCGCGTGTATAATGAATTATTAAAATGGTTTGCATTAATGGGAAGTGTAAAAGATGTGATTGCACTTAAAGAAGAAATGGATAGTGCTGGGGTGCAGGCGGATGCGCAGAGTTATGCGTGGATATTGCGAGCACTAGGGAAATATTACCCACGACATGTAGAAAGACTTTATGATGAAATGCAAACACGCAATATACGACCAGATGTACAATTGTATAATACATTACTAGGAATATTTGGTGACCTCGGTGACACAGCTAGAGTGGAAACAATTACAAATGAAATGAAACGTCGAGAGGAGTTTGGTACGCTGCAATTTACGCCTCTAACATTTGCAGTATTAATTCGAATTTACGCCGGGGATATTGCAAAGGCGGAGGAAGCATATAACGAAGCAAAAAAACGTAACATGACAGATCACCCACATGTTCGAACAAGTATGCTTCACGTGTATGCACACCATGACGAAGGTGGAGAGAAGTTAACACAACTTTTAGATGAAATTCCGAAATGGACGACGGATGTTTATAATGTTATGCTGCACAAATATGGAAAAGAAGGACAACGTGATAAGTTAACGGCTTTACTAGATAAAATGAAAATAGAAGAAGTTGCAATGAATGATGTTACCTTTGGTACTTTAATTACAGCCTTCGCTCGCTGGGGGGATACTGAAAAAGTACGAGATGTAATTCAACTTTTAAAAGAACATGAAGGAGAAGTATCGGCTGCGTTTTACTCTGTCCTCGCCTCCTCTCTTAGTAGAATGGGAGATGCGGAGGGGGTAAGTAATGCCTGGGATGATTTGCTCGCCTCAAAGTTATTTCCAGATACAGAAGTATATAATCAATTCCTTCTCTTATATAGTCGTCAACACAATGCTGGTAAAATGCAAGCAGTATTAAATAGTATGATGAAACATATTCCACCTAATCCTGTCACAGCAACTACAATTCTTGATATGTTAGGAAAATCAGGTAGGGTTGCAGAGATGGAGTCTTTATTTGAAGATATGAAAACATCTCCAGATACGATGCCAACCTCCGTTACATATCATCAAATTATGAATACGTATGCTAAAACAGGCGATGTTACTAAAATGGAAAAACTTCATGCAGAATATTTAGAAAAAGGATATACAAATAATGCTGTTACCTATAATATCCTCGCTGATGGTTATGGTAGAGCACGACGATTTGAAAAAATGGAAGAAATTGTTCAACAACGACGTAAAATGGAAGTACCTATGGATGATCTTATTTTTTGTATTATGGCTACTGCATATGGTAGAGCACGTCTTATAAAAGATGTTCAGAGACTTTATGAAGAAGTTAACAGTCCTGAAACACAACACCTTTTTACAAGAAAAGTTATTTGGTCATTTATTGACGCTTTTTGTCGATGTGGTGCTGCGGAAGAGATGCAAAAGTGTGCTGATGCTCTGCGAACAAGTTCTATTTTAAATAATAATAATAATAATAATAGTGATACTTTTACTGCTGCGGATGCCCTTACTCTTATTCCATACTATTGTCGTCTTGGTGATATGACTCAAGTAGAAGAATTACGAACAATGATTGAAGCAAACAATGCAGATATATCTTATAATGCTCTAAACGCTATAGCACGTGGGTATGCTAGAGCTGGAAGATTTGATAAAACTGTTGAAATTTTACATCAATTACGAGATAAAAATTGGGTCCCAGATGCTGCCACAGCACTTTCACTCTCTGGTGCATTTTTAAAAGCGGGATTACATGAGCAGGCGCAGCAAGTAGTACAGTGGCGGCGACAATATGCAAAATATGCAGGAGAAGAGGCTCCAGTAGTACAACAACAACAATTAGAACAAGAGCAACAGCAGGAATCAGAACCAGTGGTTTAGCTGAAATAAATAAAAATGAATTAAAGGAAATAATAATAATAATATGGGAAATGGAAATACAGAACAGAAGAGAATAGCAATATATATATGATATGAAGAAGTAGAAATAAATAGTGAGAATAATAAGAAGCAAACAAACAAAAAACAAAAAATAATTACTGATATTTTAAAGAAAACAAGAAAAAAAAAAAAAAAATAGGGGAGGTAATGGAAAGAGGTGGGCGTTTGGTAGAGTGGGTGGGGGGTTGAAGAAGTTCTGCGGTGTGGGGTGAAAAAATTGAAAATTTTTTCTCTTTAGTCTTTGTTTCTATCTAAGAGAGAAAGGGAATTTTACTTAGTTATCGCTTTTCAAAGAGGAGAGTGAGGAATGAATGAAGATTCATATCTTCACTTTATTTTTATTTTTTTCTTTTCTGCTTATTATTATTATTATTATTATTATTATTATTATTTTTATAAGTAACTCTGAAATAAAATATTCAATCATTAACAGATAATAATACATTTTTATTTTCTTTACTTTTGCCTTGAAAATTCTACTCAAAACTAAAAGGGACTAAAAAAAAACAAAAAAAAACACACAAAATATTTTTAAGAAAGTGCAAAAAAAAAAAAAAAAAGCTTCCATCAGATCTCTCTTTTCTTTTTCTCTCTCTCTCTCTCTCTCTCTCTCTTACAAATTTTAACAATGATTTCAACTTGCCTTTCATTGCTACTATGGTGGAGCTCCTTCCTTATTACCGATATGCGTATACCAGGGTTTGAACAAGAAGTACTTATATTTCACGTATATAATATAACTTGTAATGAGGTGCAAGTTGGGGCAGTGCAGGGAAGTTTTAATGATTCTCTTTGGTCAATAAAATCATTAGAGAAATCTAACATGCTATGTAGTGTACATATTTTTAGTGGATCTACTGATGTGGAGTTATTTGTTAACGCTGATATACATCCCAGCAGTATTTTAATTTCAAAGACTATGAATACTACTCCTAATAGTATTATTAATAATTATTATGATAATTATGATCATAATTTATGTTGTAGAGCTAGCGCTATTGCGGAAAAATGTGAGGTAAATTTGAAAGTTGCGAATCTAACAACTATACCAGAAAAGTCTCCATTAAATGGTTTATTGGGAATTATAAAATCTACAATTGAGTCTATGGGACCAATTTGTTATTTGTCAAACTGCCGTCCCTCTTCTCCTAGAGGCGATGCAAAATAATAATACAAATATAAGTCATAATAACTCTATACCACCACCATTATAGCCTGGTGCCTCACCATTACAAAATTCACTTTTATTACGAACTCTTGTAGTGGCTGCGAATAGAGCCCCACCACTTGCAGATGTATTAAAATTACACGCATTAATACTTGCGGAGACAACTTTACATATTAATTTTAATTTTCCTCAAACTCTTAATGCTTTAATTGCAGATGCCGCCGCAATAGAATCTCTTGGTAAAATGATTATGGATATTTTTGGTGCAGTTCACCTAAGTCATGTGGCGGTGGCTTTACTTAATCTTTTACCAACAATTAATGATTTATTTCTTTCCTTTGACACCACACGTTCTTTTCGTTTTTCATTCGAACTTGTCTTTCATGATCTTCATTGTGATTCAGAAGGATTACATTGCAGTCTCCCTCGTAATGGTGGGGTCACTGTGCAAAATATACAATTAGAGAATCTCGGTGAGTGGGATAATATTATTTCAAATCTAATGGGACCAATGCTTGCCCCAATATTAAATAATATTCTTGTGGAAGTGATGCATTCTGAAAATGTAACTGGACCTCGATTTGATTTTCCAGTAATGGAGCAGACGGTGGTAAAGAAAGTACCGATAAGAGTAATTGTGGTGGTTTCTGTTATTGTTGCAGTGACTTTAATGATATCTACTGTTGTTTTAAGTATTTGGCAATACAAACGTGGTCCTCTAGTTACAATAACAATAACAAGAGAAAATGGATTAAAAAAAAAATTGAAAAAGTGATTTCACTTAAACGTATACTTATAGAAGATCTTCTTTTAATGTTTATGACAGTCATGACCGCGATTGGATTTACATATTCTATTACTACAACAACGACTACACTCCTTATTGGAGATGACTTACGTTTTATTACTTTTACAGTATTTGATACAACAAAAAGAATGTATGATTCTGGTATGCGTGTTTTACCTGTACTTGTCTTTATATTTAGTGCAATCTATCCTTACGTGAAACTTTTAACAATTATTTTGTGTACATTAATTCTTCAAAAACCGGATTTTGTAATTTTAAGAATAATTGATTATTTTGGTAAATTTTCTCTTCTTGATTCATTTGCCTTTATTGTTATGACGATTGGACTTCAAATTGAAGGTATTGCAGAGTTGGATATTCTTCCTGGATTTTATATTTTTCTTACTTCTACAATTCTTTCCATCTTTGTTGGTAATTACGCTACTACATTATGGCGTCGTAATACTTCCCTGAGGGATAAGAAAAATAATAATAAGAAAAAGAAAAATAAGTATCAAGAGAAGAATTCCTCAAATGAACCCATAACCCCAGATGCAGCAAAACTCCCATCGGACTTTAATAATACTAATAATAATAATATTGAAGAAGAGGAAGAAGTAAGAAGTAATGATAATGATACCCGAGATAAAAAAATCTACTAACTGGAATAAGAAACGTATTATTCTTGCTTTTCTTAATGGTACTTTCATGACAGCCTGCATTCTCCCTGTCTGGTTACTTCCTTGTGTTGTGTATCATTTAAGAGGTGTTGTTTTACTTATTCAAGATTCTGATACAAAAATGACTTTATTTGCACTTGGGAAATCTAATTGGTTATTTCTTTTCACATGTTTATTTACAATTAGAATTGCTCCAATACTTTATGCTTTCATGTATCCTCGCTGGCGGGTGTTAGCTTCCTAGTGTGCGACGGATGCTCTTCTCCTTGCGTGTATTGCAGGACTTTTACAATTTAAACAATTAGTAAATTTTACACTTGGGGAAAGTATGCATGGGTTACTTCAGGCAGAAGCATATTTACTATTTCCTCTTGTGTTTCTTTTAATATCTGCAATTTGGCAATGGATATTAGCGGCGGAGGATGTATTTCAAATAACACGACGCGTACAAGCTTGGATATTGAGAAAGAGAAATAAAAAGAATAATATGAGAAATGAGGAAGAAGGAGAAGTAGAAGAAATACATGATACAATGATTACTTTACCAAACACATATAATAATAGTAATAATAATAATTTTTTTTTTTTCAGAATTATAACAATGGGTGATAGTTGAAAAATAAACAGAGTTTATCCGTTAACTTTGATCGTCATAGTCTCGTGGAACTGGAATACTAAAGCCAGGTAAAAAAAAAAAAAAAAAAACACACAAGTGGAAATAATAATTGTATTAAAAAAAGAATTTTTCTTTTTTTTTTTTTATATCTTTGACTTTTATTTTATTTAGTTTTTTTAATTTTAGTTTTTATTTTACTTATTTTATTTTTATTTCATTTCTTTGTATCCCTCATTATATTGGTGTGTGTGTGTGTGTGCTCGGTTTTTTTTTTTGTTTATTTTGAATTTCTACACACTCTTTTCTTTGAGCCGAGATTATTATTATTATTTTTTTTTTTAAGAGGCGAAAAGCGACTACTTGAGCACACACTTAATAATCCCTACATTCAAGATCTGAAGAATATTAATATGGTTATGAGGATTGTAATTATTAGTGATGATAAAGGGGATAGTTTGCTAAAGCAATTTTTTTTTCCTATCTTTTATATATATATATATATATATGTAAATATGCAACCAAAAGGACTCACGATTATCATTCTTAAATTTTTTTGGTCTTACTTTATCTCACTTGGTGAAGAGGATTAAAAAGACTAAAATATTTTTTACTAAATTTTTTTTTTTCTATTTATTATTATTTTCCTCCTACTCGTTAGGGGTGCAATCTAGAGAGGGTCTTTTTTTTTCTTCTGGTACATGTGTTTGTAAGAATTACCACATGATTTCTGTGATATTTGTTTAGATGTTCAAATATCCATGCTATTTTAATAATTGTTAAAATGATTATTATTATTATATTTTTTCGGTATTCTATATTCCTTTTTTTTTTTTAAGGATTATAATTTGACAAGCGACATTACTGATAATGGAGGGAAACCAGATGTC
>JASANY010000788.1:0-46079 GCA_030849755.1 Trypanosoma avium
CCCCTCTTTATTTTCTTCCAATGGGGTTGGTTATAAATCCGCTTCGTTTCTCTCGGTGTAAATCTGAAGTGTGTTTTTCTTCTCGTTAATATTTCCTTCTTCCTTTATATAAGATAGGGAATTCCCGGGGTGGCAACCGAAGCCCCGCCGGGGCATATTCTTCTTTTAAAAAGGTCTTCGGTGCGGCGCTGCGGGGCAAGTATCGTCGGCGGTGGTGTGTTTTTCGGGTTGTCTTTATGGAGGGGGGAAAGGGTCGGGGGCGTCCCTTGAAAAGGGCGGCCTGCGGCCAGAAATGGCATCCCCGAGGCGGGGCCCTTCTGCCGGCGGCGCCCGTCGCGACGTCGGCGGGAAGGTTTTTCCCCCCAACCAACCTGTCTTCTCCCCGCTTTCTTCCCTTTCCGCTCTCTTTGTTGCGGTTGGGCCGCTTCAAAATTGGGTGGGGGTCTCGGGGGCGGCTTTCTAGCCGGGGCGCCGGTCTCACGCCGTCCTTGGTGGCGTTGTCGGTGCCGGATCGTTCCTTCTTTTTTTTTTTTTTTGTTATTATTTATTTCTTTCTCCTGATTTGTGGGGGCTGATTGCTTAGAAGGAAATTTATCCTTGGTTGTTTCATTATTTTATTTTTGGTAGGGTTGGGTTGATGACGTTTTTTTCATTTATTTTATATTTGCTTGTTTTTTTTTTGTTTTTTATTTCAAACTACCTCTTCGTCTTCCTTTCTTAATTATTGTAGGAAATAAAACAAACAAAAAAAAAAAAAAAAAAAACAGAAAAAAGAAAAAAAAGGGGGACAAAAAAAAAAATCCAGACATTAGATTGGATTTTTCGTTTTTTAAATTAAAGGAGAGATTCTTGTCCCCCTTTCTCTGGTGTGTGGTTTATTTAATTAATTCCTTTTGATTTAAGAGTATATATATATATATATATTTATGCATTCTTGAAGTTATTAGAGTAAGAATGACTGGTTATGAAAGTTCTTGTGAAAATCCTATTTTTTTTATTTTAGGTTCTACAGGATGTGGAAAATCTTTGGCAGCAGTTAAAGTTGCGAAAACGCTTAAAAATTATTGTGGTTATAAAAAAGTAGTTATTATTAATTGTGATGTTATGCAATTTTATGCAGATCTTCCAATTGCAACTAATAAAATTTCTTCAACTGAAATGGAAGGTATTAATCATTACTTTATAGGTTTCCTTTCCTCTAAAGGTATAAAAATAAGAGATCCAACTTTACCCTATGAAGGATGCGACAAATTTTTTACTAAAAATATAGATGATACAGATGAAAATGGTATATATAATGTTCATTCATATGTTCAAGATGTTGTAAAGTTTATTGAACAATTTTTTAAAGAATATAATTCTAGTGCTATTATTATTTGTGGTGGAACATGTTATTATGCTCAAGCTTTGATGTTTAATAATGTTTTAACAGAGGAAGATTTTAATGATTCTGTGGATAATATTTCTTTTCCTATAAAAAATAATAAAGATGAAAATTTATGGTTTCAACTTAATGAAATAGATCCAACTGTAGCAGTTCGTTATCATCCTAATGATAAAAGGCGTATTATTCGTTTACTTGATATTTATAAAAAAACTGGACGTTTACCTTCAGAAATATATGAAAGTAGATCAACTCCTTCTTTTAGATATAACTCATCAAGATGTTTTATTTTTTGGATTTATGTTGAATTTGAAAAATTAAAAATAATATTAGATGAAAGAGTTGATAAGATGGTTAAAAATGGTATTGTTGAAGAATTTTTAGATTTTGCACATCGGTATATATTAAGAGGTTTTAATTTTACTATTGCTCAAGCTATTGGTTTTAAAGAATTTCTTTCTGCATTTGAAGAAAAAGATGGGAAATTAGAGAAAAAAAGTGAAAATGATTTAAGAGATTCTATTATCATTTTAAAAAATAATACTAGAAGATATGCTAAACAACAAATTCAATGGATTAAAAATCGTTTTCTTGGACGTTTTCGAAATTATTTTCTTTCTACAGAAGGAATAAATAGATTTTTATGTATTGATGCATCAAATAAGAGAGAAATTTTCTTTGATATAATCGAAAAAGCAACTATGTCTTTAGTAAATTTTAAAGAGATAAATATTGAAGGTTTAATTTATCCTCTAAAAGAAAATCCGAAAAAAATAGTAACAGTTAAACAAGAGTGGTGTCAAATTTGTGAAATGTTTGTTTGTGGAGGGGATCAAATAAATGTACATTTAAATTCGAAACGACATAAAGGTGCAATAAAACATGCAGCTCTTGTAAAAGAACAACAAGAGAAGTATGGCCGTGTAATACCTAGTAGGAAACGACCTTTATCTTAAAAATTTTATTCAAATTTAAATAATAACCATTTTATTGATTTTTTTTTTAAAATTGATTTCGGGGATTTAAAATAGTAAATTTATTTGTTTTGAACACCTTTCACTTCTTTTTTCAAATTTTTTTTTTTTTTTTTTTTTTGATCGGTTTAAGAAGTAAAAACACAAGAAAAAACTAAAAAGAAATAAAGGGGTGGGGGAAAATTAGTTACTTAATTGTATACAAGATAGCCTAACTTGCGAGAGAAAAACAACAACAACAACAACAACAACAACAAAAAAAAAAAAACCCCACCCAAAAAGAAAAGAAAATGGATACCTTGTATTCGAAACAGTTTCAGCTATACATTTGCCTTGGTTACCTTTTATGTAATGCTGTTTTTGTTGTCTATTTGGGCTCACGACAACTTCTTCAGGAAATCATTCAAACAAAGAAAACGAAGAAATCTTCAACTGAATTAATGGGAAGTGGTGAAGCTATGGCCACACCTCTTTTGGGCTCAATGGTACTTTTTACTGTCTATGTACTACTTAGATTTATCCCCTTAGAGTATTTTAATACACTTATTTCTATTTATTTAAGCATTGTTGGAATATTTTGTTTGGGTAATTTTTTTAAAGCTTATATACGACCAAATATCTTTACAGGTTTAACATGTTGCATAATTGGTGGAATATATTATTGGACTCGAAATTGGATTGCAAATAATGTATTGGCAATAGGAATTGGTGTTTCAGCTATTCAATCAGTTCACTTAGACTCTTTTAAGACTTCTTTTATCCTATTATTAGGTCTTTTTTTCTACGATATTTTTTGGGTTTTTGGTTCTGATGTTATGCTTACAGTGGCAAGTGGTATTGATGGACCCATTAAACTACTTTTCCCACGTACAATATTTGAAGATCATCAGGCTAAAAGTTTATTAGGATTAGGGGATCTTATTGTACCTGGATTATTTATTGCACAAACACTTGTTTTTTCTTCTGAATATGTAAAACGTGGGAATTTTTATTTTTACATAGCTTTGGTTGCTTACTTTTTGAGTCTTGTTAACACCATGGGTGTCATGGTTTTCTTTGAGCATGGACAACCGGCATTACTTTTTATTGTTCCTTGGTTACTTATTACGTTTATGATGGGAGCAGCATTAAAAGGAGATTTAAAAGCTGCTTTAAAATACAATTCTCAAGAAGTTACAGAAATATCTAATAATTTAAATGAAACAGAAAATAAAGAAGAGACAGAAGAAAATTCTGTGAATAATGAAAATAATAGTGAAGAATCATTAACAAAAATTATATTTGAGGCTGTTCTTGACTTATTTGGTTTTGGGAGTAAAGATAAGGTAAATGATGATCAAGGAGAAAAACTTGAAAAGAAGAATAACTGATAATTAAATTCAAAAAAAAAAAAAAAAAAAAAAAAAAAATTGCTCTATTTCTTTTTTTACTTCCTGAAGTACCTTCATAGGATTTTGAGACTCTAAATTTTACTTTTAGCTATCTAAACTCCCCTCGACCTACTCTATCTATCTACCTTCCCCCCCAAAATACATGCATATGTATATTTATATATGATCGTGGTTTATTATTTATTTATTTTATTTTTTTTTTTTTACCTTGGTAGTGAGTGCTGTTTATATTCTAAATTCTTTTTTTTTTGTTTCAAATCTATTTTTTTTTTTAATCTTATTGATCTTTTTTTCTTTTTGTTTACTTGATTTCAAATAATAATAATAATAATAATAATAATAATAATAATAAAGAGATATCATCTCACGTTAAAAAAAAAAAAAATAAAAATAAATAAATAAATAAAAAAAAAAATAAAAATTTAATACGCTTCTTAAAGCCACTCCATAAAAAGGAGAAGTGGGATTTAAAATTTAGGGATATTAAAAGTTATATTAAATAGGAACTTAAAACATATATATTATTTATATTATTAAAATTAAAAAAATAAAAACTTAACAAAAAAAATAAATAGGGATACGAAACGGGTAAAGGGGAAAAATTAGGAATGCTTAGAGCTTCTCGTGTTCGCTTTTGTACTGTAACACCTTCAAAAACTAATGGACAGACAAAAGTAGCATATTACGCTAATGTGGCTTGGGAAGGAATTCGTCATGTTTACCACGGATTTCAGCTTTTTTTCCTAAATACACGACTGGCATGGAAATATTCTCGCCAACTTAAAGCAGGAGTTGCTCTTACACGCCGAGAACGATTACTACTAGAAAGTGCTACGAAAGATCTTCTTCGTCTTGTTCCTTTTAGTTTCTTTATTTTGGTACCATTTGCTGAACTTTTACTTCCAGTTGCATTAAAAATGTTTCCTGATTTAATTCCATCAACTTTTGAAACAAAAAGTCAAGGACGAAATCGAGCTTTTTCAACTGCGATGGGAACATTAAGAGCAAGACGACGAGTAATGGAATATTTATCAACTACTGCCTTCGTTAGTTTTACAAAGGAACAACAAGAAGTTGTACGTTCTTGCGCAATGGGAGAATCTGTAAATGAAAAACAAATAAGATTAATAGCTCCCCATTTTGGTCGTGATGGACCTCTTAGTGTATACAATATTCCTGATAGCATTGCGATAGGATTGGCAAGGACAGTTGGTGTTTACAAAACTTATCATAGTTTTTTTCCAAATAAAGTAATTGCTCCTTATCTTCGTCGAAAGGTTATTCGTCACTATCATAATACTCGTGAAGATGATCGTTTACTTGGACTTGAAGGACTTGAATATTTAACCGATGAAGAATTAATAAAAGCTAATCTTGTACGAGGTATGCGATGGACGGAGGAGGCTGAAACTCTCCGAATTCAACTAGAATGGTGGATTTCACTTAGTCGAGATACTGATGTACCATATAATACTTTATTTTGGGTAAAACCTACCAGATACAGTTTAAGAGATTCTATGAGAAGATTACCCATTGAGCAGCGTCGTCAATTGTTAGGTATTCAATATCTTCCTGAAAGTATTCGTGGAAACCTTGAAACACTGTGCGAAACGGTTGATACTTCTCATACAATGGGTGATGATCTTAAAGATGCTGATCAAATAATGAACAAACTTGAAGAGTTAAATGCAAAAACTAAAAACAGTGATAAAGATATTATTATTCAAGATATTCAAATAGCTCTTGGTGCATATTTAACAGAAGCAAACGTAAAAATTATGTTTGAACGAATTCGAAAAGGTAAGACTGCAAATGAAAGTGTAACTGTAGCAGATGCTATAGACTTCATTGGAAGTGAAACACACAATTCATCTCACGTAGTATCTACTGTATTTGATGCTTTTGATCAAGGTAGTGGAACGAAACCTATTACGGAGGCTACATTAATTTCTATTGGGGCTCGTTGTAGAGGGGCATCCAAAGCTCATACTGAAGGTGCTCCTCAACTCCCACCAACTGAATTACCATCAGATGGAAAGGAGCAAAAATAATTGTTAAGAGTTTTTATTTTTCGTAATTTTATTTAGAAGAAGGGAAGATAAAGAGAGGAAAAAGAGGGAGAGGGGAAAAAAAAAAAAGAATCAGTGAACTGAGACTGAACCTTAGACTATTTTGAAAAAAAAAAAAAATATATATATTGCTCACGGTATTCATAGAGCAGAGGAAAAAGAGTGGAGAAAAATTCAAATAAATAAATTTATCTCTTCATTTTTTTTTTTTTTTCTTTTTTGGTGGTGGGAAGTTGAGTAGGTATGGAGAAGGTC
The DNA here is from genome assembly GCA_030849755.1 of Trypanosoma avium. Lineage (NCBI taxonomy): Eukaryota > Euglenozoa > Kinetoplastea > Trypanosomatida > Trypanosomatidae > Trypanosoma > Trypanosoma avium. Next base: position 6,074 of record JASANY010000788.1, read on the forward strand.
TGCTCTTTTTAGGTATTGTGGGCTACCTTTGATTTGCCTATCTGCACTCGTCATAAAGTATGAAAAGAACAGTAAACATTATATGTAGCAAGTTTTTTTTTTCTTTTTTTTTATGTGCTGCTTCAAAATTTAAGGGGGTTATGATGCTGAAAACTAGAGAAGAGGTAATAAGCTTTTTTTGTCGCATTTTTTTTTTTTTTGTAATTCCTCTTTTTTTTTTTATTTATTTTGTAGCGCGTACCTTCATTTACGAACGAGAAAGGATTATATATATATAAATAATATTACAATGTTTTTATTTGTGACCCAAAATAATATCATCAAAAAAAAAAAAAAAAAAATAATAAATATATATATATTAAACAAGGGCAATATAATAAATATTTGCCTATTTTACTATTAAAAAAAAAAACAAAAACAAAAACAAAAACAAAAAAAAACGCTAGATATGAATGAGTCTAAATCTTAGTATAAAATGATTTTTTATTTTTTGTTTATCCTTTGTTTTTTTAATTATTATTTAGAGTCTATAACCTATTATTTTTAAATAGTTTTAAATACATAACACAACTAAATATGTATGGTAGTTATGGTAGTAGTAGTAGTGGTAGTTTAGGAAATAATAGGATACTTAGTACAGATGAGTCTAAAATTCTACGTAGTGAATCTATGCCTTTAGTTTATCCGAGGAGTAGTGAAGAGAGGTGGGAAATGTGTGATGCTACCTATGAATTTCTTCGTTCAGTTTTTTGTGTAGGCGGTTTAACTATTTGTATTATTGAGGCTACTATTGTTGTACAATCTAGATTAAGTCATTTTTTTCCTAAACTATTTCCACCTAAAAGGTATTGTGATTCCGCTATAGCATTAATGCGTGAAGGTAAAGTTCATGTTATTGCAGATATTGATGGTATTACAGGGTCACATATTTTACGTGTTATGACTGGTGAAGCTTCATATACGTCAGGTTCTTTTCTTGCTAATGGTGTACCTGTTGAAGCTGGTGTATTTCGTAAAGCTGTTGGTGTTATTAGTGATGTAGAAACTCCTATGCCAAATTTAACTGTAGAAGAAAATATTAATTTTGTTGTTTCTATGCGTACAAAGGTTATTGGATCTTCAAGAGATTCACTTGTAGAAGCAGCATGTTTACTTACTGAATTAGATAGACGTAAATCTGCTAAATCTCTTTCACCTTCAGAAAGTTTTCGACTTCGTCTTGCAATGGAAATAGTTAGAGATCCTCCTATAATTATTGCTTTTTACCCTATAGATAATCTTTCTTCTTCTGGTGCAGCAGAATGTAGCGCTATCTTAAAAAAAATATCGACAGTATTAGAAAAAACAGTTATTATTTCTACTACAACCTTAGCGACACATTTATTTGAAATTACTGATACAATTTTATTATTAGGAAAAGGTGGAAGTGTAATTTACTCTGGTGAATCTGCAGTAATGCCATCTTATTTTAATAATCTTCAAGATAGTTTAACTTCATTAAATAATAATAACAATAATATACAAGTAAGAAGAGAGGGAAGTAATGATAATTATTCAATACCATTTTGTGAAATAAATTCTATTAGTACAATTAATTCGACTAGTACTACTAGTAATACTACTACTACTACTAAAGGAAGAGAAATTACTACTTATGATAATGAACGTTCTGGTTTTTCTCTTCATAATTCTAGAGGAAATATAAAGTTTAATACAATAGTTAATTTAGTTTTATGCGGTGATGATGCTCTTGATCTTGCCGCAATTTGGGCTGAAAGTGAGGCTACTAGTCAATTTTATTTTACTAGATTTTATGATTCACCTATACGACGTCGTGTATTACAAGCAATAACACGTTATTCTACTCCACCTCAAGATGTGAATAGTGTAATGCCTTTTACAACTACTGCATCTCCACAGTATTTGTTATTAAAACCAATTATTCTTTGGTGGTATGATGCTTTACAAACTTGGAGAGGACCTGAAGGATATGTTTACTTTGCATTTTTATCACTTGGTTTATTAACAGTAGCTTTATTATTACAACATCAAGGTGATGATCAAGGTGGAATGTATAATATAAGAGGAATTCAATTTGTTCTTTTTTTATTATCTATAATGGCAAATATAACTTCTATAGGAGATGTAGATCATCAATTACGTTTATTTTGTCATCAACGTAATAGTGGACTCTACAGTACTGCTTGTTTTATGATAGTTTTTATTTTACGTACTATTTTAGTAAGAGCATTTTGTTTAGCATTATTTGTTCCTGTTGTAATATTTATAATGAGAATGAAAGCATCATTTTTACTTTTAGTTGGCGCTTTAAGTGTTACACATATGTTTTTACATGTAACAGTATATGCATTAGTACCATATAAAAGATGGGCAACTGTTATACTTTGGTTATATTTAATATATTGTATTATTTTTTCGGGTTTTTTACTAAATTTAAAATCTATGCCTTCATTTGTTGGAATGATAAGTATATTACGCTGGGGTTACGGTGCTGCATTATCAGATAATTTACGAAATAAACCATTTAGTTGTGATGGTATGGATAATACCTCATATTGTTATACTGGTAATGCATATTTGGAGATTGAAGGACTTCAAAATGAATCTACAAAAATTTCACTAACCATATTTGGTATAATATGTAGTATACTAATAGTTATTTTGGGAATTGCATTGTCATGCAGAAAATAAATGTTCAAAAAAAACAAAAAAAAAAGTAAGGGGGGATGTGTCTTTAGGTTTCTTCCTTATTTCTTTATATATATTTATTTATATATTAAAAACTTTTTGCTCTGTGATGGGGAGAAATAAAAATAGATAATTCGAACAACAACAACAACAAAAAAAAAAAAAAAAAAAAGAAATAATAATAATAATTCTTTTCTGTACCATTATATCTTTTTTTTTTTATATAAATCTTTGTCTTTTATTTTTATTAGATAAAAAAATAGTAAAAAACACAATAAATAGTAAAGTAAACCACCGGAATTAACAAAAGAAAATATATAATGCCATGTTCAATAATTACTGAGGATAGTAATTTAACTGATACTGAAGCTGCATATACAATAAATGATATACCGGCAGTAAATCTAAAACAATATATAGGTCAAAAGAGAGAAAGATCTCCAAGTTTACAAATATCTTCAAATGATGGGGCTTATGTTAACAATGATAGATATGCTGATGTTGTAGAACATAGTAATAGACTTTTAGAAATTCTACGCGTTCGAAAAAAACAATTAAATAATCAAACTAATATTTCTAATGGAGAATATAATGAAGTTAATGATACTGTAATTACTATGAATACAAAAAAAACTCATTCTACTCAATATTTAGCATCATCTATGATTCAATTACCTGTATGTGACAAAAATATATCAAAAGAAATTGATATTAATAAAAACTGTGATGTAAGAATTTCAAAAAAAGATAATGAAATTTCTGTTTCCAATAATTTTAAAATTTATACTTTTTCTAAAGAAACACAAACAGTTCCTTCTGAAATTAGTGATGAAATAATGAGTATTCCAGATTTGACGAATGCAGATTTATTAGTACTTAGATTATGCGAATTAGATGCTTTACTTCACATTTTTTTTTCTTAACATGTCTTTTTTAAATTAATAATATTAAATTATATTTTCACAACTTTTTATAAATATTTTTTTTATAACCATAAATTACCAAATATTACAGATTAATTCTAAAACTTTAGCTTCCTCCTCTTCCTCTATTCCTTTCCTTTTTTACCTATTCTGGCTTCTCTGAAATTCTCTAAACTTCTCCAAAGTCCTTGTTTTTTATTTATTTTTATTTCCCGTACTATATTATTATTATTATTAAAAAAAAATTTGGTCTAACTATTGTTAAAATTTCCACTACCTTATTTTTTCACCTTCTAAAAAATAAAAAAACAAAAAATAAAGTAAGAAAAAGAGGAAAAAAACAAAAAAACAAAACAAAACAAAAAATTAATTCATATATAAATACAAATATATAAATATATATATGACCTCGATAACTTTCAATCACTATTCTCAAGAGGAGTCAGGACGACTTTTTCATCTTAACTCACCTCGAGACCTTTTCCACCAACGTTCACCCACAATTGATTCTGGTGATGTAAAGAAAAAGATGGAAGAAATAAGAAATTATGTACACAATACTATGGATATATATGAAAAAGTTTTTGAGAGTACGTCACAAGAGGAAGCTTTTTTTGTACGACCAGTTCATAAACTTCGTCATCCATTAATATTTTATTATGGACATACAGCATGTTTTTATATTAATAAGTTATCTGCAGCTGGTTTATCATCACGAATAAATCCCAAATTTGAGGAAATGTTTGCTGTTGGAGTAGATGAGATGAGTTGGGATGACTTAAACGAAGAACACTATGATTGGCCTTCTGTAAATGAAGTTACAGAATATCGTCGTTCTGTTCGAAATCATATCGATCAGATGATTACAAGTGGAAAATTTAAATTAAATCTTCCTTTAACTTTTTCTAACAGTACTTTAAGTAGTGATAACTCTTTTTGGTGGTTAATGTTAATGGGAGCTGAACATGAAAGGATTCATGTAGAGACTGCATCTGTTCATATTCGAGAACTTCCTTTAAAATATGTTAATCCTGCTATGTCTTCATTTTGGAAACGTTGTCAAGAAGTTAATTCTAAAGCACCGACTAATGAACTTATAGAAGTTTCGGAAGGTAAAGTACATGTTGGACGCCGACCAGATTCTTCTGTTTATGGTTGGGATTGTGATTATTCAAATGGAAATTATATTATTAATGTACCTTCTTTTAAAGCTAGTAAATATTTGGTATCTAACGCAGAATTTTTTGCTTTTATGAAAGCTGATGGATATAATACACAACGTTATTGGGATGAAGAAGGTTGGAATTGGGTTCAATGGAAAAAACCTCAGCATCCATGGTTTTGGGTACGTGATGAATCTCGACCAGACGGTTATGCACTTCGTCTTCAAACAGAATTAATTGATTTACCTTGGAATTGGCCATGTGAACTTAATAATCTTGAAGCCCATGCTTTTTGTAATTTTAAAAGTGAACAGTTAGGGAAAAAAATTCGAATGCTTACCGAAACAGAATGGTTATTACTATGGGATCGTTATGTTGGAAAAGATCAAATGTCATGGGATGTAGCTCCAGGAAATATTAATCTGGAACACTTTCAAAGTAGTTGTCCTGTTAATAAATTTCATCAAGGTCCTTTTTTTGATATTATTGGTAATGTTTGGCAACATTGTGAAACAAGAGTTTATCCATACCCAGGGTATAAAGTACATCCATTTTATGATGATTTTTCAATGCCTACATTTGATGGACGTCATGCATGTATGAAAGGAGGAACTTGGGTTAGTACTGGAAATGAAGCAACTCGTGATGCTCGTTATGCTTTCAGAAGACATTTTTTTCAATACATTGGCCTTCGCTACGTGGAAGGGGAATCTGTGAATGAACTTCAATACTGTCAAAGTGTATTGGGTCTTGATCCAGAAGTGGATACTATTACAGATGTAAATTTTCGTGAATCTTTTGATAATATTTCAAATGGATGTGTTAAAATTGCAGAATATGCAATGTCTCAATTTAAAAATTATGCTAAGACGAAACCAAATCGTGCATTAGATTTCGCATGTGGAGCAGGTCGAGTTTCTTTTGAAATGACAAGTTTATTTAATAATGTTGTTGGATCTGATTTTTCTGCACGTCGACTTATCCCTGCATATGCTATACTTGAACGTGGTGGTTGTAGTTACAGTATATTAAATTCTACTACATTACAACGTTTTGAAAAAAAAGTTGAGGCATCAAAATATCATTGGGATACTACTAGAGAACGTGCAACTTTTTTCCAAGCTGATCCTACAAATCTTCACGCTCATATGAAAGATTTTTCACTAATTATTTGCTGGAACACATTAGAGAGAAGCTATGAACCTAAAAAAATTCCATTACATCTTTTAAGTAGATTGGAAAAAGGAGGATTGCTTATTATTGGTCTCCATCATGCGTGGGTAAAAGATAATGAAGTTTTGAAAGATGAAGAAGTTCTAAAAGATGATAACCCTGATGTAAAAAATTCCCAATGCCAACAACTTTCAGAGGAAGATATATACAAAATTTTGAGCTCTGAAAGTAATGTCGAACGTATTGGTGAACCATTTGAGGTGACAGTTGCATTTCCAGAATCGGACACTATGGCTAAACATAAAAAAGTTCAATTGATAACATACATAAAAAAGTAAACCAAATAGTATCATTTGACGCATTTTATTAAAGGATTTTTTTTTTTTTTTTTTGTTTAGGTAACGTGATTGGGCGAGACGAAATCAAATATATTTTGTTACACAATTATGAGAATGACTTTTTTTTTTTTCTTTATATTCATTTAATTGTCTTCTATCATTGTAGTAATCTCATTATATAAATTACATTTAAAAAAAAAAAAATAAATAAAATAAAATAAAATTCAAAAAAAAAAAATAATAATGATAAAAAGCAAGAAAAAAAAAAAATTGCCAAAAAGCGAGTGATACTAAAAAAAAAAAAAAAAAAAATGTGAGCGGAGGTCAATAGTACCGTAATCTCGTGTGAATATAATGTTTTTTTTTTTTTTTTTTTTTTTCCCCACCTTTTTTTCTTTTTGATTCTATTTTATCTCCCATTTGATATAACTGAACGCAAATTATTTTCCGATCAGTAGCTTAAAAAAAAAAAAAAAGTATAGGATGGTCTTAGTGGCAAGCAAACCCCTTTCCCTATGAAAACAAGTTTAAATTGAAAAAAAAAATATATCTCTCTCTCTATTTACTTTACATTCCCTTACTTTATCTTCCTTTTACTCCCATATAGACATACGATAAAATAAAATAGTGATATTTGAGCTATAATATGGGATTTGTGATATTATGTTTTGTTATTTAGGTATGTTTTTTTTTTTTTGCTTTTTTGCTTTTCTTCTTTGACCACAAGGAATAAGTCTTATTGGGAGTCTTATTTATTTAAGGGTTCGCATTTAAAGGGGGAAAAATGTTTTTTTTTCCCCCGCTTTTTTTTTTGTTTATTATTATTATTATTTTTTTTTTTTCTTTATCAATAATTCTTGTTTTTTTTTTCTTTTTTAATGCTTCTTGAAAGGGTAGCTATTCCTTGTTGTTATTATTATTCCCAACATTTAATTCAATTTGAGTATTTGACAATTATTTCTCCACTGATTCTTGTTTCTTGACCCAGTGAAGGAAAGAAAATAATAATAATAATAATAATAATAAATGAATCAAGAAAGATGCTAACTTTAGTCAATTGTATTTACTTCATTCCCTCTCACTGTAAAACAAGATTTTTTTTTTTTTTTTTTTTGTAAAATGCCATTTACACTTTCAAGGGGGGTTTAAATATAAGAAAAAAAAAAGACTACTATACTCAATTTTCCTTTCTGTAGCAAATATTTTTTTTATATTATTATTGAATACTCTTTCTTTTGCTGTCTCAAACTTATCTATCTATAATCTAATCAATTCATCCCCATTTTAAAAAAAAAAAAAAAAAAAAAAAAAAAAAACAACAACAACAACAAAAAAACTATTTATAATTCAAATTTTCTTTAATAGATAGTAATGCGCCGTTGATTACATCATGCTTTGACAGCCACAAGGGTTATCAGTTTATTGCACTGTAACATTACAACAAGTACAACTACAACAACTACTAGCACTAGTACTATTAATTCTCCCATAACGACAAAACCAAAAAAAACAAGAAAATATATTAGAGATAATTCAAATTCTGTAGAAAAACGAGGCCTCAGTGCGGTAGAGGTGACAGCACCGCCGCCGCATCCTGCCAATTATATTCCACCAGAGCAACGCGACCCAAGTGATCCCTCGCTCACATTTCTTCATAGAAATATACCAATGAAAACTGTTCCATATGATGTAGATAATAATAATAATAATAATAATAATAATAATAATAATAGAAAAGTAAAACCTGGACCAGGGCAAATTCTTGCCCCAGAGGTTCCAACTCGACCAATTCGCAAGCCGCATTACATGGATACCGCGGCGGAGCGCTTGAGTTCAACAAGTATTCATGCAGGACACCATATTTTACCCAAAGATGAAAAGGGTTTAACAAGTCGTCGACTTACAATTATAAAAAATACAAAACAGGAATCAAAGAAAAAGCTTAGTGTAAGAGGACAACAATCTATTTCAAAGACGGAAGGACGTAAAAGTTCTATTTTTGATAATAAAGATTATATTGAAACTCCTCAAGAGAAAGAAAAAGATAATGTATCAAATTTTGGTATTGAAGGAAGTAGTGATAATAGTAAAGGTTCTTCGCAAAAAGAAAAATTTTCTCTACAACAAATGGAAATTGATCTTCGTCGTCTTGAATATTATCAAGGAAATCCACAAATATTTAGAACATTTAAAAGAATTTCGTGAAAAATATGCCTTTTATGATAGTGATGATAATAATAATAATAATAATGGGAATAATAACGAAAAAGAAGGATAATATTAATAAAAGTGATGATAGTAAAGTAGAAGGTAAAGAAATAGGTGTACGTTCATATAGTCAAGAAGAAATTCAACGTGGTCTTGAAGCACAACCAATTGATTATCTTCGTGCAAGTGGTAAACTTAAAATAGGGTTAAGTAGTGGACCTAAAGCATATGATCATATACTTGTTATGCAACAATTTGGTGTAATGCGTTATCAAGGTTATGCCTTTCCTCCTACAACAGAATTAGGGATATTACGTGATAGTAATGGAAATTTATTAGATTCAAATGAAGGAGGAAAAATTCTTAATAAATATATAAATCAAAATATTTCTTCTACAGTTAAATCACAGATAGAAGGTAATCAAGATAATCATCTTATTTATCAAACACTTGGATTAGATGCAGTTCAACGTCGTCAAGTAAGAGCTATGTTGACTGATTTTGATTATTCTGATCGTCATATAGCATTTCATGTAATGATGTCTTATCCTTATACAGATTGGATACATGTATTTTATATGACTTTAGTAGGTTTATTATTATATAAATTACAAATAAAATTTGGTGCATATAATTTTTATGATGAATATTTAGGACTTGATCTTATAAAAGTTCCTAGATTAAAAAAACCATTTATTGCAGTTGTTACTGTTGTTGTGATGGTAATAGTGATGTTTCAACCTTTACTTTTAGCTAGTATCGCAACTACTAGGTTTTATCGAATTGCTATGAAACGTCCTATTGGTCCTCCATAAATTACGTAAGTTTGTATGATAATTTATATATATATATATATATATATGTTTTTTATTTTTTTATTTTTTATTTTTTTTTTTTTTGGGAAGGGGGAAGAGGATGAAAAGAAAGAGAGGGGGGTTAGTTTACGTGAAAAGAGAAAAAGGAAAAAAAAACAAAAAAACTTTATTTCCTTCCTTTATATAGAAAGTAAAAACATGGAGGTACTTTCATTTTTATTTATTTATTATTTAACTCTTTCTCTCTTAATATATATCTCTCTAAACTATTCCCCCCTCCCTCTCTCTCTCTCTCTCTACATATATATATATATATGTCTATTTTCTTCTTTTCTCTTATTATTACTATTATATATATATATTTTTTTTTTTTTAATTTTTTACAGTGGACAGGGAATAAGATAAAATCCTATCAATAAAATTTTGACTGTTGAAAAGGGGAGTTATAACAAATATATTATTCTATAGAACGGGGGGAGGAAAACAAAAACAAAAAACGAAGAATAAATTATTAGAAATACTTTATTATTATTATTATTAATTTTTTCTTTTATTAGTAATTATAATAATATTCTCAGTTATGTCAATGCAGCGGGATTTATTAAGGGCTAGACGCCGGGAGTCAGACACCTCCTCGCGCCCCCCATCAGGGCCCCTTGCTAGGCCTTCCTCTAACTCTCATACTTTTCTTCAAAATAATATTAATAATATTAATAGAAATACTCCAAGAGGGGAGGCGGTGCATGTGGCGGTGCGGGTGCGACCACCTTTGCAAAGTGAAGCCACACAAGAAGTTATTGTTGCCATGGACCCATCACGAAATACAGTTTATATAAAAGACAAAATAGAAGGAAAACAAATGTTTTCGGTGGATATGTCGCTTTGGTCGAGTTTGGGAAAGGCATTGGATGGGTCTGCGCCGATATCACAAGCCGCCCTCTATGAACAAGTTGGTCGACCACTTTTACATCATGCCTTGGATGGATTTAATAGTACATTAATGGCGTATGGACAAACAGGGAGTGGGAAAACGTATACAATGATGGGTGAAGTTAAATTAAATTTAAATGATAATGATAATGATGACGTTCTTGAAGAGACTGAAGAAGGTATTATTCCTCGATTATGTAAAGAAATGTTTCAACAGATTCAAAATAGATCTTTTACAGCACCTTCAGGTGGTTCTATAAGTTGGGAAGTTCATGTCTCTTTTGTAGAAGTTTATTGTGAAAAAGTAAGTGATTTATTAAATCATAGTAATCCTGTTTCTTTAAGAGATGAAATTATTAATAATGAAACTTATTTTACACTTTCTGGAGCACGACGTATACAAGTTTTGAATACATCAGATATATTACAAACTTTAAAAATTGGTAATAAATGTAGAAAAACAGCAGCTACTTCTATGAATGAACGTAGTAGTCGTAGTCATGCTATTTTTATTTTAGAACTTACAGAAATTCTTTCATTTATTAATCCAGAAGGAGATTTAGTAAGTGCACCAAGTAAAAATCTTTATATACGTCTTGTAGATTTAGCAGGAAGTGAACGTATAGGTGAAACAGGAGCATCAGGTCAAGTTTTTAAAGAAGGTGTAGAAATTAATCTTTCTTTATTTACCCTTGGTATGGTAATAGAATCTTTAACAGATCCTAAAAGACGTAATATTAAACCTCCTTATCGTGAAAGTACATTAACAAAAATATTAAAAGATGCTTTTGGAGGAAATAGTAAAACAACAATGATATGTACTATTGCTCCTACAGAGATTCATCGATCACAAACTATTCAAACTCTTCATTATGGTTCAAAAGCACGTCATGTTTTAAATAAACCTCATGTTGAAGAAGATCCATCTGCTACAGCACTTCGTAAAGCAAATGAAGAATTACTTAATTTACGTCAACAACTTTCAGAAGTTAAACATGGTAGTAAACAACATCAAGATTTATTTCAGCAATTAAAGATAGTTAATGAAAATCTTCGGCAAGAACAAGAGTTATCACGACGTCGTAAAGCATCTCTTGAAAGAAGGGAAGAAGAATTAGAAGAACAATATCGTAAAATGGAACAACAACGAAAATTTTATGATAGTAAATTACAAGAAATGGAAGCTGAAGTTGAACGTTCTAAAATAAAACATAAAGAACGAGAAAAAGAATTACAAAAAGTTCAACAAATAAATGAAGCTGCAACAGAAGAACGTATGAAAGAATTAGAAGCTCAAAGAGAAGCTGTAAAAAATCATTTTAAACGTAAAGGGGAAAAACTTTTACGAAAACAACAAGATACTCATAGTCGTATGAAAGATTTAGAAAAAAATTTTAAATTACGTGTTGAAGAACTTCTTCGTGCTCAAAAAGATTTAGAGAATGCATTAAAGGAAAAAGAAAATTTGGCTATTCAACGTGAAGAAAAATTAAAAGAAATACAAATTCAAACTAAAGAAGAATCTCATCAACTTAAAGAACGTATAAAACTTCAAGAAGAAGAATGGAATGGTAAACAGAAGGCGTTAAAGCAACAAATACGTGAACGTGAAGATGAGTTACAAATGAAACTTAATGATGCTCTTAAAAAACTTAAAAATTTAGAAGAAAAATCATCTAAACGTGAAGAAGAATTAAAACATAATTTATTTGAAACCCAAAATCTAGCACATGAATTACAGGAAAGAATAAATTTAAAAGAATTAGAAACAGAACGTCTACTTATAGAAGAAAAACGTGAGTTACAACGACGTGAACGTGATCTTAATGAACAAATTCAAAAAACTGAATGGAATAGAAAGATACAAGAAGGTGAAATTAAGAGTGAACGTGATAAATTAGAGATAATGAAGAGAGAGTTTGAAACTACATCAGCTAATGTACTTGGTAAGGAACGTAATATGGAAGCTAATTTGGCTTTCCGTGAAGAAGCTTTTAAGAAACGTGAAGAACAACTAAAACAACGCGAATTAGATACTAATAAGAGATTTGAAGGATTTTTACAAGAAAAACAGGAATGGGAGCGACGACATCGTGAAAAAGTAGTTGAAGTAGATAATCGTCATGAAGAGGGTTTAAGTGATATTCGTAAAAGAGAAATTATTATTCAACATCGTGAAAATGAGTTAAAACAAATGACTCAAGAATTAGAGAAACGAATTACTGTAAATGATATGGAATTAAAACGTAAAGAGGTTGAATTAACAACAAAATCTAGTGAAATGGAGTTATTAGCATCTCGTGAACGACGTGCTACACAAAGAATACAAGAAGAATTACAACGTGCTTTAGATCGTGTAAATCTTGAGTCAAAACAACGTGATGAGAGGATGAATCGTTCTGAAGAGGATTCTATGCGACGTTACAATCAATTAGAGGAAGCTCTTAATAAAAAAGAAGAATTAATAAAACAAAAAATGGCAGAAATTGCTGCACAGGAGCAAGAAATTGAAGAAAGACGAAAGGAAGATTTAAAAGCTCGTGAAGAGAGTGAACGTGCAATGACAGATATCATTGCAGAAGTTCAATGTAGGAGTGAAGCGGCAACAATGTTAGAAGCAGATCTTAGGGCACGCCTTAATTCAGTTGATGGTGATGCAGAAAATCTTGCAGCATGTTTGAGGTTAGGTGAAAAAGCATTATTACGTCGTGAACTATGGTCTCTTGAATCAGCAGAAACACGTGAACGCAATATATTTACAAAAGAAGAAGAAGGAGAAATACTTCTTATTAAACAACAAATACAACAAGATAAAAAAGAGATAGAATTAAAACAATGTAGTGAAGTATTAGAACGTGCACAACAGCGTTTTCATATGATAAAGATGATACCATCTCATTGGGTTCAAATAATGCTTATAAGTCTTGAGAAACGATATCGATTAATAATTGAAACTTCTTATAATCATGAATGGGATCTGATAAAAGAATTTGAAAGAACCAAACGAAGATTATCTGAAAATAAAGGAATGTATAAAGTAATGAATGGAGTTTGTGCTACTACTTCTTCTGTTGCTAATATTACTACTTTAGCTAAAGAAGTTGATCTAAAACTACGTGAAGAAGGTCTTATTGAAGAGGAAAAAAGACTTATACGTCGTATAACAGAGTTTGAGGAGTTAGAAGATCAACGTAAAGAAGAATTTAATAAAAAGGATGAAAAAATAAAAATTTATTTACTTGAATTAGAGGTGATGGATCGTGAAAAAATGGCGTCACATCGTCGTGCAGAAGAAGAAATTACAGCTTCTCTTGCAATTTTAGAAAAGAGAGAAAGGGCTCTTGCAGATTGTTTTGGCCAAGTACAACAATCAATCATTAAGCGTAGATCAGTGGAAGATGCTGATAAAATCACTAATCAAGAGGCAAGTGAGAGAGAATATATTGAAAGAACTTTCCATATAGAGGATGAGCTACGTCTGTGCCGTAATGCTCGTAATGGGGATTATATAAGTGCAGAAGAGTTACTTCGTCTTAAAGAGTCTGCATTACTAGCAGAAGAGAGGCGGCTACGAGATCGTATAGCGCAGGCTCAGGCGGATGAAGCTCGGCGCCAGGAACGCATCAAGGAGGAGGAGCAGCAGATACGCCTCTACCTCCTAGCCCTGGAGGAGGAGGACATAAGGCGGGTCCAGCAGTCCCAGGCGGGGGCGGTGGCCCTGCAGCAGGCGCACTCCCACCAGGCCCAGGTGCGGGCGCGGGAGGCGGCCCTACGAGAGGAGCAGGCGATGCTGCGGCGGCGGCTGCAGGAGCGAAGTGAGGCCATCGACCGCCGCCGCCAGGAGGCCTCCACCATTGCAGAAGATAACGAGCGCACTCTACTAAGTCAAGAGGCGGACCTTAATGCATTACTCGCAAAAAATAGTGAAATTGAAAAGGAAATTGAGAAACGTGATGTGGAGTTGCAACATCAAAGAGGTCATTATATTGATTTACGAAAGTTACTTGAAGATCGTGAAATGCTTTTAAGGCGAGAACATGAACATAGAATGAATGGCAAAGAAAGTGCTACTCAACTTACTGATGACCTCCTTGATGTAAATGAAATCTTAAAAGATCAATTAAAGGTCTGGATACAGAAATATCAAGTATTAAAAGCTGATGAAAAAGTAGAGTGTGAGAAATGTTTATGGCAAAACCATCGTGATGCTACAATTTGCAAGTGTTGTGGTAATGCTCAACTAGTTTAGAGTCAATTACATCGTCTATATATATATATATATATATATATATTAAAAAAAATAAAAAAAAAAAATAAAAAAAAAAAATAAATAGAAATTCAAACTAGAACTTTTAGTATTAACAAAAAACAAAAAAAAACAAAAAAATAAAATAAAAAAAGACACAGTATAAATATTGGTTAGGGATAAATTATAATATACTCTTATTATTTTGTTCCTATTTCATTTTATTGATTTTAATAATAATAATTAAAAAAAGAGTTAAAGGCTTAGATTTTGCTTAAGATTTTTAAATATTATTGATTGGATTATTCAATTCCTTTCCCTTTCCATGCTCTTTAGTATTAACTACAGAGCTCTACCTTACATACAATACTTATACAGGTAATTTTATATATTTTCAGCAAAAAAAAAAAAAAGAAAAAGAAAAGAAGTAGAACTAAATTCTTTTATTTTTGTTAGGGTTGAGATTATTGGGAGGAAAAGAGAAAATTTTAGATTTAATTTATTTATTTATTTGTTTTTTTTTTTAAATTTTACCTTTTAATTGGTAGATAGTAGAGATTATGTGAATATTGCTTTTGCCTATATATATATATATATATGTTTTTCTTACCCCATTTCTTTGCTATCCCCAAAAAAGGAAGGGTTACAAAAAAAAAAAAAAAAAAAAAATAAACACTCAAAGGGTGAGACCAAGTAAAAAATTTAACTCTTAAAAATAAAATTTGTCTTTTAATTGATTTTTTTTTTTTTTTTTTCTTTGCCTCTTTCTCTTTTCTTTCTTATTTCCAAATATAGTCTTTTTTTTTTTTTTTACATTAATTGCCTTAGATATTATTTTCTTTATAAGTGTAGAAGAAAAGAAAAGAAAAAATGAAGAATAAATTACGAGTTTGCCGTAGATCTCCTTCATCATCTCCTAAACCAATGATATTTCTCACAAGTGATAGTTTTGAAACAACATCAAGTATCATCTACGACGAACCACCGTTTATGCATCGTGACAATATAGGCAGAAGTTGCAGTAGTGTTAGTCCTAATATTTCAAACTTTAATTCTGAGAAAAAAAGTAAAATAATGATTCCACCCAATTCCAAAAATAATTTTCAATCTCATAGAAATAAAAAATTAGATTATGATTCTCGTAAATCATATTTTTTACCTTGGCATCGCCTTGAACAAGACTGTGAAAAGGCAGCAGCAATAATGCTTCAGTTTAACCAAAAAAATAAAATAAAACAATCTCAATTTCAAACAGAAACATTAATTGAAATGAATTTATCTGATAATGAAAATAATTTTCAACGAGAACAAAAAGAAATAGAAAAAAAAGTAATTAAAGAAGATGTTCCTATTGTAGAGTTTTCTCCTGCAATACAATTTATATCATCAACTCGTGCACCTTCTGTAAATTCAGAAGTAATAAAAGAACCTGATATAGATTCTCTAGGAGAGAATACAGAAGAAACTGTTGAAATTGGTTCTAAATTATCAAAAATTTTAAAACCAATGCAAAGTTCCTCAGTTTTTACTCCTGATGTTACGAATTCTGAAGAATTAAATAAATTTAAGTATGTTAGTCAAAATAATGAATTTAATAAAAAGAATTTCAAAAATATTATTAATAATGAAAATAGTTTTATTGAAGCAGCTCCACCCATGTATATTTTTATTGCTCCACCTGTTTCATCTTTAAATGAATTGTCACCTGAGATACAAGGTAATCAGAATTTTATGAACCAAAACAAATTACAATATGAAAAGAAAGTAAATATTAATTGTGATCAAAAAGGAAAATTTTTAAATGACTCTTATAATATAGAACCATGCTTAAAAACACCTACAGTAGAAAGTACACTTTATTTGCCTTCTACACCCCAACTTAAAAAAAGAAAAATTTTAACACCATTAAATTCTGAAAGTAAAGAATTACCTTTATATTCTACAGAAACTTTTTCAACAAGTAATTCTACAAATATGGGTAAAGGGGTAAATAAGTATAATGAATGTCACTTTCCTAATACTCCAAATAAAGGTTTTGTATCAAATGTCAGTTCACCTTCACGTTCAAAAGATGCTATAATTGTTTCTTGGAGAGGATTGAGTGCATATTACAAGCGAAAAGGATTAATTACACCTGTTTTACCTTTACTTTTAAGAAGGGATGAGGTTTAATAACAAAAAATGATATAATTTCTTTTTTTTTTTTTGTTATTATCTTTTTTTAAATTTGGTGTCTTTATTACTATTTCCCAATATATATATATATATATATTTCATTATTTTCTCTCTTTTTATTTTATTTTTTATATTAAATATTGTTATTATTATCGACTTCTGTACTGTATGAAAGTGTAAATTCTTTCCTATATTTTCCAACTTCATGGAAAAACAAACAAAACTGAAAAAAAAAAAATAATGATAATAATAGATAAGGAAAAATAAATAAATAAATTTATTGAAATAATATTACTTAAAATTCGGGTTTTTTTTTTTTTTTAGTGAATATACTTTTTTTTTTTCCTCCTATCTCTTATTCTTTTTTTAATATATATTTTCTCTTCTTTTAATAAGGGAGGTACGGGTGATAACAAGAAAAAATATAAATAATAAATAATAACCTTCCCTCTTTAGCCAGAAAAAAAAAAAAAAAAAAAAAACAAACAAAAAGGAAAAAGAAAAAAGGGAGATTTAACATTTTTATTAGAAAAAAGAAAATTAATATTTAATAAAAACATATGAAGTCAGCAGATAGTACTGCTGTTAAATTTGATCCAAATCCTTTACAAGTTGCTGAAAGTCCTATTTATACCCCTCCTATAGCTGCTAATGAAGGTATAGTTTTGCCCCGTACTTCACGTTGTATTAACTTTGTTGATGATGGTAAACTTTTTGAGGGTCATTTTACACTTCATACTAGAGGTTTAAAATCTCTTATTCAAAATCTTGTGGATCAGCAATCAGAGCAACGGGTTATTATTAATGATCTTCAGGATCAAGTTAATACATTACGACAACAGGCTTCTAAAATGCGTAAATTGGCAACAGCATCACCAATTCGTGCTTCAAATGGAAGTATTGATGGATCTGGAACATATTTGAAAGAATTAGAAGATCTCCGCCGACGTGTAAAACAACTTGAAGGCTTTAGAGCACTATGGGGGGTGCGACCTGAAGAAGTTGAGAATTTAATAAGTACTTATGGAGAACCTGTTGTAACTCCTGAAGAATATACGGCATGTATTTTAAATTTACAACCATTTCGTTTAATGAGGACCGAGACACGAAATTCTATTATTGCCAGAGTTGATCGTCGTCCATCTTCTCCAGGATTAAATTCAGTAACTGAAGAGAGAGGAGGTAGAACTCGTAATACTCGTGATCGAAATAAAAGAGATGATGATTCTCGTACTTCTCGTCAGCGTAATATTCGTGAAGATGATTCTCCTTTAAATCATGATCGAAATAAAAGAGATGATGATTCTCGTACTTCTCGTCAGCGTAATATTCGTGAAGATGATTCCCCTTTAAATCGTGATCGAAATAAAAGAGATGATGCCGAGAGTACTCGTGATGATGATACTCAAGGGGCCCGGGATCGTAATACTCGTGATGAATCACGGAATACTCGTGATAATTCTCGTAATACTCGTGATGAATCACGGAATACTCGTGATAATTCTCGTAATGCTCGTGATGATTCTCAAAATATTCGTGATTCTCGTAATGCTCGTGATGATTCTCAAAATATTCGTGAATCACGTAATACTCGTGATGATTCTCAAAATATTCGTGATTCTCGTAATGCTCGTGATGATTCTCAAAATATTCGTGATTCTCGTAATGCTCGTGATGATTCTCAAAATATTCGTGAATCACGTAATACTCGTGATGATTCTCAAAATATTCGTGATTCTCGTAATACTCGTGATGATTCTCAAAATATTCGTGATTCTCGTAATACTCGTGATGATTCTCAAAATATTCGTGATTCTCGTAATACTCGTGAGTCTCGTAACGCTCGTGAAGAGAATCGTCTAATTCCTGAGAGAGATGCTGATACATTAGCGCAATTAACAAGTCGATTAGATGCTCTGGAGCGTAAAGTTGCAAGGGGAAGTTTCGCAGGTCCTCCTGCGGCGCGGCGGGGAAGTACAACACAACGACAATCTACAAGTTCTCCTATGGAAATGGTGGATGAACAGGCAAGAGAAGATATTGAAGAACTTGAAAGATTTGTTACTCGTCGTCTTAAAGATATTGATAAAGAATTATCTAAAGTACGCAATACTACTTCTTCTGTTAATGCTTCTTCTGCAGCTTCTAATGCTTTTACTAAGGGTGGTAGTCATCATATAGGAAGGCCTGATAAGTCTCCAGTAAAAAGGTCTTTATCACCAGTAGAGACTAATACTACTAATACTAATGAAAGTCCTAAAAGTATTACTGAAATAAAACCTCGTGTGGAGCGAAAATCTCCTAAAGATTCTTTATTAATAGATCAGGCTGCTCGTGAAGATGCTGCAGCTGCTTTGGAGCAAATTGAACAACTTGAAAAACTTGTAAATAGAAAACTTAAGGAGTTTTCTTTGGCTATTGGAAGAGGAATGGGAAATATTCCTTTACGACCATCTGGAGAGAGTGAAATTCCTTTCCCTAATGAACGTAAATCTAAAGAACCTTTAATTGATCAAATGGCTCGTGATGATGCTGCTCGTGCACTTGAAGTTGTACAAGACCTTGAAGAAGACCTAGGTAAACGTTGGCAATCTTTAGAAGAACGTCTAAGGATTATTGGTCGTGCAACAATGAATAAAGGATCAATAAGTAGTGCTAATAATAATTCTTCTTCAATTGATCGAAAAGCACGTGAAGATGCTTCTATGTCACTTATGCGAATACAACAATTAGAACGTGAGATTGTTGGATTCAGACGTATTCTTCAAAAGCATAAAATTTTTATGTCTCCTGAAGAAGCAGGTTTATCTGATACACGAGGTTCTAGTGGAATCGTTTTTCCTGCACCATTAAAGTCTCAACGTCTAATAACGCCTGTACCAATGGGAAATATTGGTGAGAATATGGTAAATAATATTAATGATCCTGAATATCAGACACGTATGCAAAATTTGGAACAAGAAGTTGAACAACGTATGGAAGAAGTAAATCGTGCTCTCGCTACTCTACGTACAACACGACCTGATTCTGAATTAGGTATTATATCAGGAATACAAAATAATATGGGTGATAATATTTCAGTAGCTCCTAGTCAAGTTATTATTAATTCCAGAGAAAATAATGATATTGAATTTATATCTAAAGAAATTAATTCTTTTTTACCTAATTCAACATCACAAAATGCAGTACTTGTTATGACGAGTCGTGATATGGCAAATCAAAGTCCTCTTAAACTTTTAGAACCTACACAAGGTAATTCTACTTTGTTACGTCCACCACAAATGGGAGAATTTGGTGCACCTTTAGTGACGCGAGAAGCACTAATAGGTAAAGATGTAATTTTACCTGGTTTAATAACGAAAACATCTCCAGTTTTTAATCAAGGAGAAGAAATTTCTCATAAAAGTCCAGATCCTACTGGAGGAGGAAGAAGAGGTGATGGTGATGTAGAATTATGGCAAAATGACGATGCTGTTCGTCACGTTTCTAATAAAAGAACTGGTCGAGAGTCTCCATCAGCAGATGCTGCAATAGGTTCTGCTGCTGTTGAAATCAAGTTACTTAATAATAATAATAATAAAATTTCTCTAGGAGATGCTAGAAGATTGCCTAGTAGAGATCGTACAGTGGAGCTTAACCAACTTCGCTCCCACAGTATGCGTCTGCGTGATATGACGATGAATGCGCAGAGAAAAAGAGAAAATGAGTTCTCAGTGGAGCCCAGTGCACTAGGACACACCACACCATGTGTTGTCTACAATTGTGCTTGGTGTGCGGCCCAAAAGAGAACAATGGCAGCAAAGACAGCAAGATCCTAACAAAAAAAAAATAAAAAAAATAAAAAACAAAATTATATACTTTCGCAACAAGAAAAAAAGTTTTTTTTTTTTTTGGACGTTGTTGTTGTGTCGCTACTTTTATGTATAGTTGTATAAAGCAAAATGAAAAAAAAAAAAAAAAAAATGGGGGGATGTGGGGAAATAGATAAATGATATTACGCATGAGATTATGTTCAGAAACCATAGCTGAAAGAAAAAAAAAGGAAAATTAGAGAACCAGAAAACTGTAGGGTATGGTTTTTTTTTTTTTTTTTTAAATTTTCTTTTAAAAGAGGGAGATTTTCGAAATGACGTAAGGATTACTAGATTTTTTTTCTTTTTATTTTTCTTATGTGCGTCTCTTACTTTCATATGCATAGCACATGCTTTGCCATCTGTTTTTTTTTTTTTTTTCTTTTATGCTGTTTTGTTTTGCTCCACTCCTCCATGCACTTAGACATGTAAATGTAGTGATTTTTTTACTACCTTAAAAAAAAAGAAAAGAAAAACAATTTATCATTTCTAATGTCATACTTATTAGAGTAGTATTAATTTTTTTTAATTCTTTTATTTAGTTTGAATTTTTTCTTTTTTTTTTTTCTGTGTGTAATTTAACTGCAAAGTTGCAGCTGCGCTTTCTCTAAAGAAAAAGAAAAAAAAGGGATTTTATCAAATAATAGTAAAGAAATTAGACATTACATCACCAAAAAAAAAAAAAAATCCAAAAAAAAAATCCAAAAAAAAAAAAAAAAGATGCCATCTGTAGACGTTGATGTTACCGCAATCCCTGATATGATTGAGGCGCAGCTTACATTGAGTTATAGCCGCCTCGCACATCTTGTTCGCTTAATTGTTGATCAAGGTAATGGTCATGATGTAGATATTGATAAACTTACGAATCGTATAGATGCATTAACGAAAGAGAATGCTGAATTAAAATCTCTTGTTGAGTCTCTTATTGCAGAAAAATCTCGTGATAACGGTGTTCAATCTACATTGGATGAGTTAAAGCGAGAGATTTCTCGTATATCTGATAACTGTGCAGAAAATTCCAGACAAATGTCTGCTACAGCGGAAGAAGTAAAAAAACGGTTCAGTGATGTCGATCAACGAATAAATAATGAAGCTAAAATGCGTGCAGCAGATATAGATCAACTTCAAAATCCTATCAAAGAGTTACAAGAATTTAATCATGTTATAGAGAGAACAATGAGAACTTTTGACAGTTTCTTAGTATTATGGGAAAGTCAGAAAGATAAAGTGGAAGCACTAACAATGTATAATTCAGAAGGTGAAGAAATTCATACAACAGAAGAACGTGTTGCCTACTTGCATTCTCTTCCTGCATTTTCTACTCTTTTTGATGAATTGGATGTTCTTCGACAAATGCTTCGACAACAAGCTTCAGATGCTCTTGCTGCTAAAAATGTTGCAGGGGCAATTCGTCGTATAAGTACTGCTGAAAATGCTGCTGGAACTGCTGTTGACCGAACTCTTCTTGATACCTTGCAAGAATCTCTGGATTCTATGAATAAACGTATGAAAGTATTGGAATCCAGAAGAATTCCTGCACTTGAACAAGCACAACGTCAACAACAACAACAACAACAACAANGTCAACAACAACAACAACAACAACAATTACAACAACAAAGTAATAATCAATCACAACCATTATTACAGCCTCTGGCGATTAATAATAATAATACTACTACTACTAATAATAATAATCAACATCATCAACAACAAGAAGAACTAAAAAGAAATTCTACAACTTCATCCATTGAAAAAGAAGAAATTAATAAAATTGATAATCGCCTACAACATGTGGAAAGTCGTCTTCGTAATTTAACTTTACAAGCATCTGATGGAACATCTATTGATAAGGCTGTATTAATGGATATTGAAGGTCGCCTGCGGTCTCTAGAGGAAGCAGTGGATGGGATTAAGTTTGTCCCCATACCCTCCCAGTCCAAGAGCGGCGAGGATGACCTCCCCCCTATCATCTCCTCCAAACGTTTCTCCTCCACGCAGTCCCCCGCCGCCCTGCCACGCCCACTCTCTGCCTCCTCCTCGAAGCGTGGCTCAGGCCTCACTGGGGGTGAGGGGGAGGCACTGGCCCCAGTCACAGGCGGGGGTGGGGCGGCCTCAGAGTTAAACACCGGGAAGCCGCGGCCTGCGACTGGGAGTGGGAGTGGGAGTGGGATGGGGGTCGCCTATCATCAACCACAAGGCATGCGCTCTTCTATTGATCAACCTAATGTAGAGACATATCGCCGTCAGTCATTAAGTACTGCTAACACACCACAATCTCCAAAGGTACAGGTGCTGGAGCAGGAAAATGGACTTACACGACGTGTAGCACAGTTGGAGGAAAATTCTGCTATTTTGGAAATGAAAAAGGCAGATCGTCAAGAATTGGCACAACTAGAGGAGGCTATACGGCAAATTTTATTAAATCCAACAGCGATGCAATCTTCTCCCATGATGCGAGGTATGACACCACATCGTCCACTAACAAGTGGAGAGGCGCGTGTTGGTTATAATACAGAAGGTATGTATGGAAATTCATCAATTCCTGGAGTTCGTAGTTCTACTCCTAGCCGCCCTGTCTACGTTGCAGGGAGTTCACATTGTTTGCGTGATTCTACAGGTAAAAAAACCTCTGCTTCTATTGCATACCTTCATCCACAGTAATAATTATCTTTATTATTACTTAATATAAAAATATATATATGTATATATATTTGTTGTTGTTCGTGTTGTATTTTTTTTTTTTGGGGGGGGAGGGGGGTTCCATTTTTTTCTCTTCCATGATATCTTGTCTTCTTGAAAGGATAAAATGTAGGAGAAGGAGGAGTTGAGGATGGATGTTTTCATATATGTACTATAAATTTGTGAAGAGGTTTAAAAACAAGAAAGACAAAAAAAAAAACAAACAAACAAACAAAAACAAAAAAAGAAATGAAGTGAGAAAAATCAAAGAAGGAGGAAAAAAAAAATATATATATATATATAAAACATAAGATATCTGCAGCAACGGCATTGGTGATAAAATGAACTGAAGAGAGTGGGCTTATTAGTATTTTCCTTCTGTTTTATCTCACCGATCTGATGTGAAGTACGCTACTGCAAGAAAAAAAAAAAAAAATGTATTACTGAAAGACCGTAGAGTTATTTAATTTATACTATGTGCTTGAGCATGTATCCTTGCCAAATACGTGGTGACCCGTTTCAATGCTGAAAGTCTTTATTATTATTATGATAATTATTGTTTTTTTTGACTTGTTTTTGTACGAGGCACTGTGTAATTGTATTACTTTATATAACCAAAACAAAAAAAAAAAAAAAAAATAATAATATATATATATATATATAATTTCTGTATATATTTTTTAAATTTCCCCATTTCTTCTTTTTTTTTTTCTGTAGCTTTTTTTTCACTTTCTCTTTATTTCTTTTTTTCTTTCCTTTTCTTCTACAATTCTCACACACTCTATTTAAAAAAAAAAAAAAAAAAAAAAAGATCTGTGGATGTTAGCTGCTTTTTTTTTTTGGTTTACAGCAAATAAAGTGAAACATTAAATAGCAACGATAAATAAATAATAAATAATAAAAATAGAATAGTGGCGCTATTAATCTGTGTCACTTGTGATGGCGTGCCCTGTATATATTGCTAGATGTAGAAACTGTGGTAATGCACGCCGAACATATAATGATCCCCGACTTGGACGTAGTGTAATTGAGTGTAAAGCTGCTTGCTATGAGTCCCATTATGAATGGGATTTTGTTGAAGAATGTAATGAAGAAGAAAAAGAGAAGAAGGAAGCTGAAACCTCTGCTTCTAATTCTGCAATTGAAACTACAACGGCGTCAGCATTGCGTAAAAGAAGTGAACATGCGAAGAAACGCAAGAAAATATCATCCAAGCATTGTACAATGGTTTGATAGTCAATACTTGTTTATATGCATCCTTTATTTATCTAACTATCGGTCATCTATTTATTCATGTCTAGTTTTTTTTTTTTTCTTTTTTGTTGTTTATTATTTGCGCTTTCCTCTTACTATTTTATTCACTCTTAATCTTTCCCTCTTTTACTCTTTGTAATTACATATATATATATATATATATATATAATTTATTTTTACACTCTTTTCTTTTAAAATCTCATTTTAAAACAACAACAACAACAACAAAAAAAAAAAAAATGTGTATTTTTATTAATAGTACTGACACCGAATACATATAAAAAGGTGAGTAATTACTCTCAGTAACTTAACGAAAGCCAAAAACAAAAACAAAAAAAAAAAGAACAGGAAATAATCTAAAACATTTTTTTTAGAAAGAAAGAGAGACTGGAGGAAGAGAAATATATAAATATAGTTATAAAATATGAAGTGTATACGCGCTGTTACACTAAAAGCTTTTGGTGGAGTTGATATGCTAAATGTTTCACAGATTCCAGAAGTAACTTTATCTCGTCCTAATGATATTCTTATTAAAGTAATGGCAGCTGGTGTTAATCGAGCTGATATATCGCAACGTCGTGGTCACTATCCATCCCCAAAAGGTTGTACTGAAATTATGGGTTTAGAAGCTTCTGGCGTCGTCATGAAAGTAGGTGAGAATGTTAAAAAATTTAAAGAAGGAGATCGTGTTATGGCGTTACTTAACGGCGGTGGTTATGCTGAGATGGCGGTGGCCCATGAAGGATCTGTGATGAAAATACCTGAAGGATATTCTTTTATTGATGCCGCCGCCATTCCCGAGACATTTTTAACCGCCTGGCAAGTTCTTAAACTTCATGGTAATCTTCAGAAGGGACAAAATGTATTAATTCACGCCGGTGCCAGTGGTGTGGGGGTCGCCGCACTACAATTGACGGAAAAATATTTTAATGCCACCGCTATTGCCACCTGCTCTCCAAGTAAAATAGACTTTTGTAAACAGTATGCGAGGTTTGTAATTGATAGAACCCCGGATGAGTCTGGAACTTGTTTTGCTTCTAAAGTACGAGAGGTGGTGGGGGTGGAGGCTATTCATCTTATAATAGATCCTGTGGTGGGGGGCGGCTATCTGGAAGAGGATGGAGACGTCTTAGCTCAAGATGGCCGGGTCGTCTTCTTAGCTTACATGGGAGGAAATAAATTTACATGGAATCTCCTGCCGTTTTTTAGAAAACGGGCTACTTTATTGTTTAGTAAATTACGAGATCAGAGTGATAACTATAAGGCATCTCTGGTGGAGGGATTTGAGCAGGAGGTGATGCCATATTTTAATAATCGTACGATTACTTCAGTGGTGCAACGCACATTTGCATTGGAGGAGGTGGCGGAGGCACATACGTTTGTGGAGGGTAATAAAACGAACGGTAAAATTGTATTGACGCTGGAGGATTATAGTAAAAAATAGAGTTTAAAAGAAAAGAAAAGAAATATATATATATATATATATTGATTTGCTCACTCTATTTTTTTTTTTCTTTATTCTTACTTGCGTTGGATAAATGTCCTTTTTTTTTTTATTTTTCTTTTTTTTGAGTTCGTTGATAAAAAAAAAAAAAAAAAAAAAAAAAGCCCTTTGGATTTTCTTTATTTCTCTCTCTTTCTCTTCATACCTCGTATTGCCCCAACAGAAAAACAACAACAAAAAACGAAATGATGAGGATACTGAATAAAATTTCATTTGGGAAATATATTTATTATGATGATATTTTTTCTTCTTCTTTTATATATTAGGTTTATTGTCTCTATAATGAGATAGGCTTACGAAAAAACTATATTTTTAGGTTTTTTTTTTATTTTCGGATATTTATTTCCTTTACAGAAGGTTTTATTATCATTTATTATTGTTATATATATATATATATATATATATTGTTATGCGAGACAACTAATACTATCTTTTATGCATTTATGATACAAAAAGTTCTTTTTTTTCCCCCTTTATTATTTTATTCTAACCTATAATAATAATTTTTTTATATAAAAAAATTTAAAACAGGCACCACAAAAGAAGCTTGTTGGGGCTAATATTACTAAAATTTATATAAAAAAAGAAAAGTAACGGAAAAAAAAAAAAAAAAAAAATCATTAAATGTTTCTTCACATATCTCATTTACTTCTTCGTCGTGTTACACCACATAAACTGCGATTACGCCTGCGTCGACTTCGTGAAATAAGTAAGACAGCAGAAGGAGAATTACATAAACGACGACATAGTGTTCGAAAAGCTAAACAAGAAGAAACTAAAGATAATAGTAATAGTAATAATAAATCTAATTCTTCTTCATATTACAACTCATCATCATCATCATCATCATCATCACCAGATTCTGGTGTTCATGTGAAATGGTTACCAAAGAATGAAGCTTTAGAAAGTGCTATTGCATTAGCTATTAGTGAAAATAGAGATGCACGAACTGAGTTAGAATTTATGCGTCATTTTTTAAAAAGTTCTCTCATTTCTTTAGCATCTCCAGTAGGAACATGGGATCCATATGGTACAAAGCCTCAAGTTTTTGCTTTAGATAAATATATTGCCCTCCCTGTATTTACTTCATTAGCATATTTGCGTTTATTTTGTATGAAATTTAATTTTGTAGTACGTGATCCTAGTGGAGTATTATGGGTGGATGGTCCTTATGAGGCTGCAGAAGAAGAAAAAAGAGGAAAAGAATGGAGTACAAAACAAATTCCACTTCCAGATGTTTCAAAAAGTGAATGGTGGGCTCGACATGTTCAACAACATTTTTTATCAACTGCACTTGAATCAGGAAAATCTTTTAAAAATGATCAAGAAGTTTATACAACTAATAATATA
The DNA here is from genome assembly GCA_030849755.1 of Trypanosoma avium. Taxonomy (NCBI): domain Eukaryota; phylum Euglenozoa; class Kinetoplastea; order Trypanosomatida; family Trypanosomatidae; genus Trypanosoma; species Trypanosoma avium. The sequence continues at coordinate 33,395 of JASANY010000788.1, forward strand.
AATAGTACTACTAATAATAATAATTCATGGATAAATGCTACAGATTTATTTGATTCTTTGGAAACTGATCTACAACAAGATAATAATATTAATATCGATAATGAAATAAATTCTATACAAAAGGAAAAGAAAAATATTGGAAATTCTAAAAATAAACGAAAACGAAGTTTAAAAAGAAGTAAAAATAGGGGGAGAAAAAATAAATTTACTTTAAAAAATAAAAAAAATAAAGGAACTGATAATAAAGAAGGAGAAAAAGATAATTTTAATAATTATAATGCAGTTCATGAAGCATTTTGGACTAAAGTAAAATCTATTTCTCCATTTAATATTTCAAAAGCAACACCACTTCCTTTATTTGGTCCTTTAATTAGACCTTTTTTTGTTGGTTATTTTGCTGATATTGATACATTATTACATAATGCTTCAATTGTACCTGAAAAAGTTGATATTATTCTTAACCCTAGTTCTCCAATAGAGTTTGTTCTTTCACGAGAAGCTACAGATCGTGTTTTACATAAAGATCAATTATTATTTCTAACTTATAGACGTGTTGAAAAAGAACTTTGTGGAGAATTTCATAGATTTTTTCTTAATTTTACACCAGAAGTAGTATGGGCAAGAAGTGCATGTATACCATGTCCTATACCTGGAAAACCTGATGAAATAAAATATGAAATAGTTATTTTATTAGAAAGTGATGATTTTAATAAAACTTTTTCATCTTTTCGTGAAGCTAAACATCTTTGTTTACTTATAGGTCATTCTGAATTAGATGTAATTCCTTGGTCTTCTGCTGCACCTTATGTTCAAGAAGCTTCAACTTTATTTTATAAAAGAAAATCTTTAAATGAAGAAAAATCTAAAACTGAAAATATTTCTAATCTTGGTATTTTTGAACAGCGAGGACCAATAGAGACTATAAATGTTTTAAGATCAGCAGAAAGTTACTTCTATGACCCATCTGCAGCATACACAGAAAGTCATGCTGTATTCACAGAAGAATTAAAAGTAAAAAAACGTATTCGTTAAGATTTTCTTTTTGGAAAAGTGAATAAGAATATGAATATTTTTAAATTTATTAAATCGTAATTTTATTTAGTCAATGTTTCCTTTCTCTTTTAAATTGGATTTTCTTTTTCTTTCTTTTAATCCTCTAATTAAAAAATCTCTCTCTCTCTCTATATATATATTTATAATTCATAATTAATACCTGATACTTGCAAAATACTTTTTTTTCTTTTCTTTTCTTTTCTTTTCTTTTCTTTTATTTTATTTTATTTTCTTTTATTTTATATCTCTCTCATGAACAGAATCTACTCTAATCCTCCCCTATTATTATTATTATTATTATTATTATTAATTATCTATCTATATATATATATATCTCACTCTCACTCTCAGTAGTTGTAACAAGTATGATGGCGACCAGTGATGAGGCGCAGGCCACCTCCCCTCGCCTAGGCCAAGAGGAGATGGAGAGTCTCGTGAGAAGGCTTTATGATCAGCAGATGGAGCGGGCCGCTAAGAGAGAGGAGGAGCGGCGCCGGGAGTTGGCCAAGTCCAGGCCCCCACCCCGTCACATTTCTAAAGACGAGGAGGAAAATTTGGTGCGGCGGATTTACGACCAGCAGCTGGAGCGATTTCGACTCAGTAGGGAGGAGCGGGAGCGGCGCACCTATGAGGAGTCCCACCGCAATGATAAGAAGTTAACAGAGTCGGATATTCAAGACCAAATTGATCGCATCTACGCCCAGGAAATAGCAAAGAGTAAGGCACGCCGGGAGGAGTTGCAAAAACGGTATTTACCAGAGCAGGAGCCAAAGAAGATTAATAAATCGAAATTGAAGGAAAGTGTGGAGCGTTTGTATCATGTGGATTATGCAAAGAGAGATGAGGAATTATTTAAAAAGCATGTCTATCCATATGACCCACCAGTGAAGAAAATTTCAAGATCAGATGTGGAAATAATGGCGAACCGCCTTTCCACAAGAAATAACGCCTAGAAATTATTAATGGAGTGAAAAAGGGAGGGATGTGAAATATAAATAAATAAATAAATATATATATATATATATATGTACTAGATATTTGTGGTTGATTAATATTAGAAATGGAAAAGAAAAATATAAATAAATGTAAAGGCATTTTTCTATATTTTCAATTTGAAATAATAAAAAAATTGCAGAAGTAATGCAATAAAAGGAAAGAAAAAAAATCTCAAAAAAAAAAAAAAAAACCCCCTTTTTTTTTTGACCTTTCCACCTTTGTTTTACCTTTATTTTTGCTTTGTCTCTCTGCCCCCCCTCCCCTACCAATACAGACCTACCGAGAGAGAAGGAAAGACAAAAGAAAAAGGCACTACAAGAAGAGAAATATTAAGATAACTTTAATGAAAACTAAATCCTGTGTTTATGTTTTTTTTTTTTTTTTCTTTCTGTTTCTCTAAATGTGTGTGTGTTTTTATGTATATATGTAAAAAAGAGGGGAGATGTTGGTGGGGGGAGTAGGGTTACAGGTTAGTATAACCATTTGTGATTGCAAATATGTTTATTTAGATATCTGAGAGAGAATGAGTAATAGAGTATTTAACCGTAAAACAGCAAAAAAGAAAAACAAGAAAAAAAAAAAAAGAATTCTATGATATTTATTGAGATGAGGTTGAGATTTTTATTATTTAAGTATTTTTCTTGCTTATTAGGTTAAACTACTTTGAGGATGGAGAGAGCTCACTCAACTTTTCACTCATGCTAATTTTTTTTTTTTTTTTTCGTCATTCTCTTTAAAAAAAAAAAAAAAAAAATAAAAAAAAGGATTTCTTATACATTGATATTCTACCATACTAATAAATATGTTTTTTTTTTTTTTGTTTGTTCTCCCTTCATCTTTATCTCTCTTTTTTTTTTCTTTTAATAGTTTGCTTCATATATATTTCTCTATACCAATATATATATATATTTAAAAAAAAGCAACAATTACAAAAAAAAAAAAAAGAAAAAAAATCATGCCAGCAAAAGCAGATATATTTTCTTCACCTAAATCCCAACGTTCAACTTCTATTCGTCGTAATAGTAAAAATTTTGCATTAGAGGAAGATGAACAGGAAGTTGCAGGAATAGAAGTGGATCGAGTTTCTTTTATGAATACAGCATTACGTGCTCTTCCAGGAAATACACTTCGAACTTTTTTGGCTCCAGTAATGAATGTAAAATGTGGATTAATTAAACGTAGACGTCTTACGGAAAAATATTTTTCTTCTGATTCTTCAAAACTTGAAAAAGCATTTAAAGAAGGTATTCGTATTTTAACAAAAACATTAGTAGATGCTTCACTTGAATTATTTGAAACTCCAATGCCACTTGATGAAAAAGAACTTGCTATTTATCTTAAAGGAAAAATGATTCCTATATGTTATGAACCAGGTGCTACACTTGCATATCCTGGTGAATTTCCAGAAACAATGTTTGTACATATTGTATTAAGTGGAAGTGTTCAAATTGTACATTATCAACCACAAAGTCGTAAAGGAGCTATTTCTGATAGTAGTAAAAGACAATATTTTGTTTCTAATGACCTTATAAGATTAGGTGGTTCTTTGGGATTTCAACCTGAACTTTTAAAATATATTACAACAACAACAGAAATTACTAGTGATGCAACTAGTGATGCTGCTTCTACTTCAAATGTTTCTACAGCTATTCAACGTTCATTACGTCGTGCATCTCGAATGATTGGACAACCTACATTATTACCTACAAGAACTGAATTATTTCGTGCTCCTTATGTTTGTTGCGCTACTGAAGCACTTGGAATGGAACCTTTTCGTCTTGCAACTGTTACTGCAGAAGCAACAGCACCTTCTGCCAAAGGAGGAGATTCTGGTCAAGATTCAAGAGTTACTGTAACTATGCGAATTCGAACTAAAGATTTACATGATGCTCTTATTACAATGGCTCTTAATAATTCTGCAAAAAATGTATTTTCTTCTAATTTGGGTTCAACAACACGTCATTTACCTACTTTGTCAGAATATATATCTGCATCAAGAGTAAGAGCTATTTCTCGTCATTATCCTTTAAATGAAATTCTTATGCGTCAAAGTTGGTTATTACAAGATACTCCTGCACATACTATTCGTGTTCTTGTTACTCAATTAACTCCTCGTTCTTTTTTACCAGGTGATATAATTCTTTGTCCTCATACTGTAAGTCGTCAATTATGTTTTTTACGTAGAGGAACTATGACTATTGAAGAATTACCTATATCAAATTCTAAAGATACAGGATCATGTCAATGTAATTATTTTAATAATGAAGGAAAAGTTTTACAAGAAGTTCCTGTAGGTGCATCTTTTGGAGAATTATCTGTATTATTTGGAGAACCTAGACATTTTATTCTTCGAGCACGAACAACATGTGATATTTGGTGTCTTTCACATCATGGTTTTGCAGCAACTGTTAGACGTGATGATGCTTTAAGGGAAAGTTTACTTTCTAAAGCTGCAGCACTTCGAATGAGATGGTTAGGTGAACAAAGGTTTACAACATCTTTAGCAAAAAAACTTCGTGAAATTTGTGAATTATTTCGTGAAGCTCCTGATTGTTTTATACGTCTTATACAAGAAAGAATGGAACCTGTTGTTTCTCCTCCTGGAACCTTATTAACCACCACCTCCACGCGTTGTGGTGAAATGCTTATTATTCTGCATGGTAAAGTCTCCTCTATTGTGGACGGGGTGGCGGAGTATGGGCCAGGCAGCGTCATTGGTGAGCCCACCATCATCTTACACCGCTGGCCCCTAGGCCTGGTCTCGAAGACGATGGTGGAGGGGTGGAAGTTAAGTCGCCACCACCTCCGCGATGCCCTGCGGCGGGTTGAAATATTACGGCAGCACTCCGGGGAGGTGGGGGCCCATGCCCCGCAGTTAATGCAACGCCTCTTCGCCCCACCCGTGCCCCCGTGTGACGTGGATGCGGTGGGACGCTCACGAATGCCGCTAGTGGGGCCACCCCCGCGCGGGGAAACTTATCTTGAGTACGCTCAGTGGTTAGCGGAGGTGCAATTAAAGGCGATTTGTTTTAGATACCGGGATTTTGTAAAGTGGGAGGATATCTTTTACACGACACTGCCTGGGGAGCGGCGGGCGCGTCAGGCGGTGCGGCAGGAGGCGATTTCAACTGGATTAATGGAGACAACTAGGGATTATAATACAAGAGTAGTAGTAGCAGCAGCAGGAACTGGGACCAACGCCGCACGTCAAAAAAAGAAGATGAATGTAGGTGAAAAACAAAAGAAAAAAAAAGTAGCAGCTGGAAGTACTTTTTCTTTTTATGTTAATCAAAATATTATACATCAACCTTTTGCAAGACCAATTTTAAGAAAATTACCTCCTGTACTTAATGAAGAAGAAGAAGATCCATTTGTGGTAAGGCAACGAGCACTAACAGCAGGATTAAAAACTCATCCAGATACAAATCTTTTACCAAATCTTGAAAATTTAAAAACACTTTTAGAAAATAGAGATAAATTACAAAAAGTAGAAGCAAAACAAAATGTATTTACAGAGACTCAAAAAGAACGAATAGATCTTGTTAATTTAACTGCTGATCCTAGTTCTACAGGTGCTCTTGCTCCTGTTCATATTTTTTTACAAGGCCAAAATCCTCGAGTTCAAATAACAGTTGAAGAAGCTATTAATATAGGATATGTACTTCAATTTCCAGATACAAAAAGAATTCAATCATGTGTATCAAATATAGATTCTGATGTAACACTTGGTCTTCCTCAACATCGTCAACGTAGACGTGATATGGCGCTTACTCCTAATGATCGTCATCATCGTCGTTGTTTTCTTTTTGCTGCTTCTCAATTAGGAGAGAAAAGTGCAGAGCAAATATTGGTAAAAGAAACTGCTTCTCGAGAAGCAGATACTAAAGAAAAAGCACAACATCTTACTACATTACTTATTTCACAAATATCTGAAAGACGTCGTCGTCTTAATGAAAAAAATGTAAAATCTTCAGAAATAGTTTTAGAAAGATCTACTGAATGGCAAAGGACACCTCCAAAGTCTTTTTTCCGTGGACCTCTAAGTCTAAGTCCACGTTCTTCTCCTGCAAAAGAACCAAATCCATCTTCTTCTAAGGAAGAAGAAGAAAAAATGTTAATACGTCAACTTTGTGAAAATCCAGAAAAGACTCTTAATAGTATTCGTGCAAAATATCAAGTTACACAAGAAACAGGAGAAAATGAAACTAATGAAACTAGTTTTTACCGTCCATCTTCTGAAATTGGTTCTAATGCACCTACTGGTGATTTAATGGAACGCCTTCGTAATGCTTCAATAACAAGTGAAACTGCAACACTTGATCCTTCTTCAGGTGCTGTTGGTAATGGACTTCCACCTCGACGACCTAGTATTTTTAATGATGAAAAAAATATTAATAAAACATCAGATGAAGGAGAAAATCCTATGGAAACATTTCTTAAACAAGAAGATTCCCCTGTATTTATTGATGGATATGGTCAACTTGGTATACCACACAATAAATCATTAGCTGAAGTACAAGGAAGTCAAGCCCCAACAGAAGTTTTTGTACAAGAAGATCAATATATGTGGAGTTCATTAACAGTTCCTGCTGGAAAAGAATCTAATAGTGTTTCTGCCTGGTTACCGCGTAATTTTGTCATGCCAAGTGTAAGTGAAGCTACTGCAACAATGCGGCGTATTCAGCGTGACGTGGATGGATTAAATGCCGTGGCAGAAGAAAAAAGGTTAGAAAAACTTCAAGGAAGACGTCGTCGGGAGGATTTATCAAATGAGTTATCTAATAATACCCCACTTCCTACGGAGTATCAACGTTTAATAGAAGAATGGACTACGACATTTCGCGAGAATGCAAGAGATCCGTTATTTCCGGCGCGTATTCCTCCACAACTCGTAGCAGAGTCAGGCACGGATTATCTTGCTGGGGAATTTCAACTCACCCGACATCAACACGCTAGGGTACCTTCAGGTAAACAGGGGGTTGAAACGTGGCGAGGTGAAGTGGATACAAAAGATAGACGTGATTTAAAAACACGTGATGGGGCAGGTGAGAAGGGTGGAACAAGTGTATTAACGGTGGTTGGACCAAGAAAATTTGGATTACCGTCAAAACCACTAACTAACCCAACGTCTCGTATGAGTAAAGATGAGTATCAGAAATGGGTTGAAGAGCGTGATGCCATGTTTGCAGCTGCTTCACGTTAATTTTGTAAATAGTTTAAGAGATAATATATATATATATATATTAGTTAGTGAACGAAGACTATAAAAAGTATCCTATGTGTATTTAGAGAAAAATAGAAAAGATTTATCTGAAAGAAAGATAAAAAGGAAAGAGGAGGAGGATGAGGAGGAGGAGGAGGAGGAGGAGAAAGAGTTAATTTTTCAGTAACTCTTTTTTTAATATTATTTAGAGTTGATACATGGGGAAATGATGGGTAACCATGTAAAATTATTGTATTTCCATTATTTATTTATTCATTTTACTTGCACAATCTCTTTCATAATAAGGGAACGAAAGGTGAGAGCAATAGTATTTATCATTATATGTACATTTATATATTGAACGGAGTAAATAAGAATTCTTTTTTTCTTGTTTATCACTGCGAATTTTTTTTGTTCTTTTGTTTATTTCTTTACTTAGTATACATCAATTATCAAATGTATAATAATAATAATTATTTTTTTTTTTCCCCCCTCTCTACTTTTTAAAGACATCATTTCATTTCATTTCATTTCATTTTTTTTTTTTTTTTTGGTTTTATTATTTTAAATTACTAATCAAATTTACATTAAAAAAAAAAAAGAAGGAATTTATGGCTGATTATACAGAGTGGTTAGAGTCTACTATTGGAACAAATGTAATTGAAGATAATAATAATAATGAAGATTCTTTTAGACAGTTTACAGTACAAGATGAAGAGCGTGATGCTGTTTTATGCCTTATAGATTGTCAACATAGTATGTTTCAAAAAAAAAAAAATGTTAAAGAAGAATTAAATACAAATAATTTAACAGAGCTCCATGATAATATTTTTATTCAAAATAAAGACTCAGATGTTTCTTCTTTATATCCTAAAATAGATAGTGATATAGTGATAGAAACAGGAACAGTGGAATCAGGTTTGAAATTAGATAAAAATAGATTAAAAGAAAAAAAAAATAATAATAATAGTTCTTCTTTTCGAGATGCTGTTCGTTGTGTTTTAAAGTTATATAAAGATAAAGTAATTACAAGTGATAAGGATTTAGTTGCATTAGTCCTTTATAATTCAAAGATTGGACAAAATATTTATAACTTTCCAGGAGTTTATGTTTTTCATAGTTTTAACCTTATAAATTTTCAAAATATTCAAGAAATTGAAGAACTTTCTAGAGCTGGAGAAGAAATTTCTTACTCTTCAGCATATGAAGAATTTAAATTAAAAATTGGACATACTAATAGTGGTGAGTGTCATTTAAGTGATGCATTATGGGCCTCACAACATATGTTTTTAACTCTTCCTTCTGATATTATTAAGTATCGTCGTATTTTTCTCTTTACAAATGATTCTCAACCACATAAAGGTAAAATACTTGAATTAGAACGTTGTTTAGCACGAGTTCGAGATTTACATGAATCTGGTGTAACTCTTGAGGTATTCGCTATGAATAATATTCTTAATACAAATATTACTAAAACAAATGATTTAAATAGCTCTTACGAAAGTAATAATAATAATAGTAATTTCTGGGAATTAATTCATCATGCAGCTCATAAAACTATAGGAATAGATGAAAATAATTATAATTCTGATACTTCTATATGTGTTGAAAGTGGTTTTCAAGATTTTAATCATTTATTTAATGTTGTACGGAAGCGAACTCACCCACATCGACCATTTCAAAATACTTTACTTACAATTGGTTTAAATAATAAGGATAATTCACCTGTACCTAAAATGGCAGTAAGTTTATATTATCCTTTAATGCCTGCATTACCTCCTCAAAAAATAGAATGGATTAATAAGAGTAATAATGAAATTGTTAAAAAACAAACAAATTTGGTAGAAAATTCTATGAATTTATACGATGAAAATAAAGAAGAAAAAGAAAATGAAGAAAAACAAGAAGAGTTAAATAAAGAAATCATTGAAAATCCTGATAATTTTTCACAGTTTACAATTGTAGGTGGTAGACAAATATTTTTTACTGCGAATGAAAAAAAAAAAATTATTGAAACCGCTACAGCAGGTGCTCCTGTAGGTTTTTCTATTATATGTTTTAAACATTCTGAAGATATTATAAAACACGAATATATTATTGATAAATCAAGTTTTTTACATCCTAATTTACATGATGGTGGTAAAGGTTCTCTTCGCCTTTTTATTCAACTCACACGAACTCTTCTTCAACAAAATAAAGTAGCTATTGCACAATGTATATTACGACGTGGGGCACCACCAAGACTTGTTGCACTAGTTCCATCTATTATTTCTAATAATTCACTTCATAATTCTGAAAAATATAATAAATTTCCTGTAGAAGGACTTGGATTATATGTAATATCATTACCCTACGCCGATGATATTCGTTCATTGCCTTCTTTGAGTTGCTTTAATAATTATAGAGAACCTTCTATGCAGGATATAGAATTAGCTAAACGTATTGTTTCTTCTCTTTCAGTATCATATGATATAAACGCCGTACCAAATCCTTCTTTGCAATTTCGGTATCAAATTCTTCAAAAGTTAGCAAAACATTATGCAACAACAAAAGAAAAATTAGATATTAGTACAATTGCTTTAGAAAACTTTGAAGATTTAACACTACCTGATTTGGAAGGAATGTCATATTATTCAAACCTTTTTAAAGAGTTTAATACAACTGTACTTGGGACATCGTATAATGCTGATAAATTATGTCCACAACCGAAATCAATAGGAATTACTCCTGTTAAAACGCATCGTACAGGAAATTTAGAAGAAGATATAAATAATATAAAAAAAAATAATGCCATTATTATTACTACAGTAGAATCGGCATTTCATAGAAATGCTTTGTCTACACTAACAGTAACACAAATGAAGACATATTTAACTGCTGTGGGTGGGAATTTATGTGGTGCACGACGAAAGGAAGACATTATTCAAGTTTTAACAAAAGTATTAAATAAACAAATGAATAAATATTGAGTTAATGATGTCAATGCCAATGCTGCGATACGTTTTTTTTTTTTTTGATTTTTTTTTTTTTTTTTTTTTTGAGTTTGTTTCTTGTGTCTTAAAACAAGATAAGATCAATAAGTCAAGAAATTGAAAAGGGAATAAGGGGGGTGAAAAAAAAAAAAAAAAGTATTTTATTATTCTTTACTGCATTCATTTTTTTTTTTTTTTTATTTAAAAAAAAAAAAAAAAAAAAAAAAAAAAAAAAAAAAGCCCCTTTCTCTTTCTTTTTCTGTTCTTGCAAGAAATCAAATTAAAATAGGGTGAGAGAGAGTTAGGAAGCTAAGAGGTGCGGAAAAAATAATAATAGTAATAATTATTCTTAAAGTAAGCAATGCCACATCCTGCAACTCTTCCACCACGCCCATGTCATACATTTAGTTTACGTACTGTTGAAAAATTACATCAACAACATTTAGAAAATACAGGAGCTCATGTGCGTCCAGAGCAGATACCTACATTTATTGAAGATGTAAGAAATAATCTTGCTCGTGTAGAGGAGGCATTAAGATATCGCTTGCAACAACCTGCATATGTTTATCAAACTTCAAAAGAACAACAACCTTTGCTTTCTAAGTTTGAACGTATTCGTGTAGGACAAATTTTGGCAGATTTAGTCCTAGATATTGCTACTATTTCTATTGCAAGTAGTAATGAAACTTATGATGCTGTAGTTAACACTAATACTGCAGTTTCTCTTTCAACTTCTCATGTAGGTTTAACACCTTTACTATATTGTGAAACAGAAGAATTTTTACCAGATGAAGAACAAAAATTACAAGAACAAAAACAGCAAAAAGAAGAATTACAACAAGAAAAACAAAATATTGATAATAAATATTACCTAAATAAATTTGAAATTTATGGAGAAACTGATGAATCATTAAATTTAGCATCATGTATTAATAGAATGGAATATCCATTAGATTCATTAAAACTAGAATCTGTAGTTCATCCTTCAAAAACCACAATAAAAGAACTACCTCTTGATAAATTAGGAGTTGAAATGGATTCTCAAGGAGATTTAGTTATAGGATCAACACAAACATTATTACCTTCATCATCATTATTAACAATGACAACTGGAGGAAGTGATGGTGGTAGTGAATTTTCACTATTAGCTCCTGGAAAATCTGTAACTACTCCTCCAGGTAGTAAAAAATTAGTAAAAAACTTTTCTTCTTGTGTAGAAAAATTACAAAATGTCTCTCAGAAACAATTACAAACTCAAAATACAATTTCTAGTATAGAAAGTTATACAAATAGTAGTAATAGTAAACGTACAAAAGGTTTTGAATCTTCACATGATATAATAACATATCAACATCCTCTCTCATTAAGTGAATCTCCACTTTCACCAATGTCTGTGAGATTTAAACCAGTATTATCAATGCATTCAGGAGCTGAAAGTTCTACAGCATGTCCACCATTACTTCGTCGTCCTCCTCCTCGTAAATATTATGATATAGATTTTCAAAAATTAAGTGATTTTACTCGTTGTCTTCGTGCAGTACAACGACTTTACTTTAGTGAAACTGATTTTGAAAAAATTGGTTTACGATATGCTATTCCTGGAATACGAGAATTAGATCCTAGTGAAGTTCGTTCTTTTATTGATCGTGTAGATGAACGTTGTACTTTTACAGGAGATCCTTTTAACCGACCTGGAGATGATGATTTTTTTGTAAAACGAACAGTTTCAATAACATCTACAGGAGGTGGTACAGAAGTAGATACTCGTAGTGTATATCATACTCAAAGAGAAAGTAATACAAGTCATACTGATACTCCTCCACAAGTAATATCAGATTTACATCTTTTTGATTTAGAAAATCCAGTTACATCTAATATGTCTCCTTGTCAATCAATTACTCCTGGTAAAATACCTGGACAAGCTACACCAACAAGTGATGCACGTGGATCACCATCACAAACATTTCTATGTAGAGATCATTGTTTACCTTTATTTCGAGGAGGAAAAGAAATTGTTGTACAAAAAAAAGATTTACAAATATTTCTTGCAATGGTTGAAGCTAAACTAAAACAAGTGGATCAAGAAGTTGATGGACGATTACATATCGCAGGAGCTGATTTGGCGTCAAGCAGTGGAGAAGAAGATACAGTATATACTACATAATGAAAAGTTTTAAAAAAACTTTAATTTTAGTTGTCTTTTGGGATTTTCTTAGTCTATACTGCTTAAAAAAAAAAAAAAAAAAATGTGTTTTTCCATATACATATATATATTTTTATTTTTTCTCATCAAGAATAATTCATGATTTTTTTTTTTTCGTTTGTTTTATTTTACTGATCTTCACATTTTCTTTTGATTTCCATTATAATTTTTTTTTTTTTTTCTGTTTAGGCCTCTTTTCGCTACCAAAAAAGAACCAAAAAAAGTAAAAAAAAAAAAAAAAATGACTGCTCGTCCTTC
>JASANY010000789.1:0-10000 GCA_030849755.1 Trypanosoma avium
TACAATTATTTATTTTGTTTTTCTTTATTTAAAATGTTTTTTTTTCCTGGAAAAACTAATATAAAAAAAAAAAAAAATTTTTTTTCTCTTTTTTTTTTTTTTTTTGGGGGGGGGGTATTCTTAAGATAAGAACAAGGTTAAATTAGGTTTGAAATAAACAAAAAAAAGAAGGAGTGCAAGACTCTATTTAAAAGGAAAGTTTTAGAATTATTTTGTTTGGGGAGAGGGAGTGGGGTGGGCAGGGAGAAGAAAGTGAATTTTTTTTTTCCGTTTTAAGGAAGGAAACTAACGCATTAAGGGAGTTTCTTTTAGCAGTTGAAAAAGAAGGAGAAACATTGGCTCCTTTTTTTTTTTTTTAATTATTGTTGTTTTGGACCTGCTTCTGTGGATTTTGGAGAGCAAATATACAAAGATAATTAAAAATTTTGCCCATTTCCTTGCCTTAAATATTATCTCTGAGAATTAGATAGATATATTTATATTTAAATTAAAAAATTGACGAACTTAAAGACGATATAAAAAGAGAAAGTAAATTATCATTTATATATATATATATACTTTATACATGTTTTTTTCTCCAAAAACGATTTCTTTCATATCCCTAATTGCCTTTCTCCTATTTTTCTTCACCATCGATCTCAATAAACTTCCCACCACCCACTCCGCCTTGGAAGAAATTGCCCGTATTCTTAGTAAAAACACCGATTGTAATTTATGTGGAATTGTTTTACATGATTTAGATGTTTTTCATCAAGCCCAGAGTACTTTACTCTCACGCGCCACGCAAGGTTATGATAAACCACATAGTGCGTTTATTCGTGCCTGTGAGCAGGACCCGAATACAATTGGCTGTGATACAGCTCTTGATAGAAATAGAGTGGAAAAATCAAAACGCGCCGCTAGAGTTCTTGCTCAAGTTGAAAAAACATCAGGCCCAAATGAGGCGATGGTCTCAAGTTTAATTCGCCGCCGACACAAGGATTTTGTAAATTATCTTTTAGCAGAAAAAGAACAAGAGGAGTGTGGGACGTGTATTGTGGAGGATGGAAACACCCCACGATTTATGACGCCGCCGCAAACAGAAGGAATTTTAGGACATTTGTGGTATAATTTATTTCCAATTAATGAACGACATCAATCGTTTTGTTGGCAACACTGTGAGGGAATGTTGGGTGTTTTTGAAAAAATTAAACTTTGGTGTTTGCGATTTTATGTGACGCGATCAGTGCGTTTTCGATTACTGGCGATTCAAAGAGAACCTACTACAATATTTGGTGTTCTGATAGAATTTTTATTATTGTTAACAATATTACAACGATATGTTGGGGATACTAAAGGGGGAGGAGGAGGAGGAAATAATAATAATAATAATAATAATAATGTTAGTGCAAATACTTCTAGCTCTAGTCATTCTGAGGGAAACTCAAGTGTATTTACTAATACAAAAAATGGAGGAAACACACGACGAGGATTTTTAGGACGTGGGAAAGGGGGAGGAGGAAAAAGAGAATAATATTGTATATATTAATATATATATTAATATATATATATATATATAGAGAGAGAGAGAAAAATGTGGGAGGAGAGAAGACATTTTTTTTTTTTGTTGTTGTTCTTATTCTTGCTGTTGTTATTGTTGATGAATTTTTTTTTTTTGCGTGTTTGTGTGTGTGTGTCTTTTTGGGGGTCTAACTTGACTTAATGCTTATTATTATTATTATTATTATTATTATTATTATTATTATTATTAATTTCCAGCAATGGGTGCCTTTTGTATTTTTCTCTCTACCAACACTCAATCATCTAATCTCATATATTAATGGGATAAAATCGCGTTTGTGTGCGCATAGGTAATAATAGAAATATATATATATATATATATATATATATTTTTTTTTTTTTTGTGTGTGTGTGATTGAGAAAGAAATTGGGGGAAATATAAGTAAATTAGATTTAAAGGCTCCTAATAAAATGCTTTTTTATGTCTCTATGTGTGTGAATAAAGAAGAAACTGTTTAAAAGAAAAAAAAAATAATAAAAATAAAATAATAAGTAAAAATATTATTATATTTTATATTTATGAGAGATATTTTTTGTGAATGTCTGAAAAAATGAAATGAGAAAAGCAAATGGTAATATTTTACTTTATTTATTTTTATTTTTTTCACCCCTGTTTTTTTTTTTTTTTTTTTATTTCTGCTTATTTCTCTTCACTCTCTTTTTTGCATTGTTTACCTTTCATATTATTGTTTGTTATTTATAACAATAAATTGAATAAACAGAACAATGTAGGGGGAAATAAGGTGAAGAAATATTTTTTTAAAAAAAAAAAATATATATATATATATAAATAATAATAAAGAAAAAAAAGGAAAAAAAAAAACATTGAAAGGGGGAAAAAATCAAATGAATTTCTTGCTTTCTTTTCTTTTTTTTTTTTTTTTTTTTGAATACATATTATCTTCCTATTGCACTTTTCATTTATAAAATATTTCATATCTGCTCACGAAATCATTTTCATTTCAATATAATTTTTATACACACATATATGTTTTATATTTATATATAATAATTATAAAAACAATAAACTAACTCATGAATTAATTTCTTAATTTTTAATACAGAAAGAAATCCTAATATTGGAGATGTTTGATAAAGCAAAAGAGAAATTAATAATAATAATATTAAAGATAGTAAAACACAAGACAAGGGACAAAAAAGAAAAAAAAAAGCGAATAATAAATATATATATATTTTTTTTTTCTCATTATATTTAAATTATTCTCCAAAGACAATTATGCATAATAGATATGTATTCACGAACAAGTCATCATTCATTTAAACAGATATGGAATTTGAGAAAAGAAATGAAAAAAAAATTAATTAATGTGTGGCATTTAATTGTTTTCTACTGTTTTATTATTTTAATTCTAAATATATCTCTCCCTCACCTAAACTATAAAATGATAATATTTAAATATATTTTTTTCTTTTTTCTTGCTTTATTTTTTTTTTTTTTTTAATTTGTAATGTGTAATATTTTGAATACAATATATATATATATACAAAATTGAAAGTATAGTACCATACAACCTAGAAAAGTAGAATTAGAACATTAATCACTAATAATAATAATTATTATTATTATTATTATCATTAATTATAGAAATAAATAATATATATATATATATATTATATAGAATGGCCTGTGTTCATGTGCTTGTTGGACAATGTGGAAATCAACTTGGGAAATGTTTCCTAGACTCTTTAGTAAATGAAGCACAAATTAGTAAAGATGAGGAATTTGCTTCACAAGTTTCATTTCAACACTTTCGCCCATCTTCTTATTCTTCTCAATCTAAATCAAAACAAAACTCTTTAAATAATAATAATAATAATAATAATAATAATTCAGCTCCATTACCGCGTTGTGTTATGGTGGATATGGAACCCAAAGTTATTGACTCCATCCTTGCAAGTGTTAATAATAATAATAATAATGAATCAGAAGCAACTTCCTATCAAATGCAAATACAACAATGTATAACACGTAATGAGGGGAGTGCCAATAATTTTGCATTTGGTTATTATCATCAAGGCGAAAGTCAAAAAAGTAAAATCACAGAAGCCCTCCGTCGTGAAAGTGAAATAAGTGGAAATATAAATATATTTCATATTTTACATAGCATTGCTGGGGGAACTGGGGCTGGGGTGGGGGCACTTGTTTCAGATATTATTAGAGAAGAATTTCCACATATATTATTATTACATTCCATTGTTTGGCCTTTTAACTCTGGAGAAGTTATAACGCAAAGTTTAAATTGTGTTTTAGCAATGAGTGCACTGCGGGAGAGTGCGGATGCTGTTTTTATTTCGTTTAATGATGAATTTATTGGAGGAAATAATAATAATAATAATAATATTGGGAGAAAAGATGAAGTTTCATTTGAAACTATTAATAAAGGTATGAGTCGCCTTTTAGTAGATTTACATTTACCACAGAAATTATATCGTGTGCCTACTGTTAATATTCAACCCCAACGACCACGAACACTTATTAATACTGATAAATTACAATTTAATAATAATTATAATTATATTAATAATTATAATAATATTGCGGAACCTCTTCGGTATAGTAATCTTACAGATGTGGTGGAGTCTATTGCACTTGATCCAGCTTTAAAGTTTTTTTCGGGTATTTCACTTCCTAATAATAGTAATAATAATAATAATAGAATGATATCACCTTCACTATCATGGCACAGTGTATTGCGTGATGCGGCACGAAAATATTCAGAGTTATTCCCACCATTTTTTTCTAATAATAATAATAATAATAATAATAATAATAATAATATTAATAATATAGCTAGACCATGTTTGTGGAGTCTACGGGGCCCTAATGTATGTACAGAGGGCTTCACTGAGTTGCAGCGTGTTATTTCAAATATAAATTCTACATATAATTATAATTCTTCTAATAATTATAATTATAATTCATTTCCTATTTCTCCTACAGGAGTTATGATGCACCCACACTCTTATCATAGTTGCCCTGCCCATGTTTCTCTCTTTGGTCCTTCTCATAATATTGGAAAATCATTAATTCATATATTAAATAAAGCAGAATCTTTACTAAATGTTAGCGCCTACACACATCACTTTATTAAATATGGAATTAATGAAGATGAAATTAAAGAGGCGGTGGTGCGATTGTGGGATACGGCAAATATATATAGCTCTCCTATAGAGTTATAAATATATTAATATATATATATATATATATATTTGTATATTAGTTAATAAATATATTTATTTATTTATATATTAATGGTGTTGAATTTATGAGTTTTGACAGAGGGGAGAATGGAGTGGTATGAAAAATAGAAATTATATTTATATTTTTGTTTTTTGTTGAAATGTATTGATTTGTCTTAATATTGTATATATATATTTTTTAAAAAATTATTTTTCCTTTATTTTTTATGTGTTAACTCTCTATTTCTTTATTATTATTATTTTTTCTTCACTAAGGATATAAAATAGAATAAAATAAAACTCGCACCGAAACAAACTAGAAAAAAACAAAAACCTAAAGTAAATTAGAGAGTGAAGAAAGAAATAAATAGATAACCATATAAATAAAAAAAAAAATACATTTATACAACCCCTTACCCAAATTTAAATAAATTAAAACGTTTTCTAGAAATTACAATAAGTGTATTTTTTTTTTTTTTTCTTTTCTTCTGTTACTATCTTCTCTTTTTAAAAACCTACTCAGAGCAAAATAGTAAGTGAAATAGCAAAGAGAATTTTATTATTATTAGCAATAAGAAGAGGCGTGAAATACATCTTTTAAAATAACAGAAGGAAAAAAACAAAAAAATTGATTTATAATAACTAAAAAAAAAAAAAAACATATATATAAATATATATATAAATAACCAAAATATATATAATTATCAATGATTTCATCTGTTCCCACTGAGGCCCGCCGACGCAGTTTTCAACACAACCCATATAATGCAAAACTTCTTGATATTTCAAATGATAATTTAAATTATAATTCTAATATGAGTCGAGCTGCCTTTGACTTTTTTACTGCCTCCACCTCCTCTTTTACTGAGGAAGAAACTAATAATAATTATAATTATAATAATATAATTACAACTCCTCAAGAGAAAACAGTTGAAATATTAACAGAATTTGAAGGTGGAATCTCAGAAGTTGGCACCGATGAAGCAAGTCGAACTGTTTCTGCATTAACTTCATATAATAATCCTAATAATAATAATAATAATTATAATATTAGTATGAATCATTATTCTCTTGCAATGCCTTCATCAACTTTCTCCAATGTATTAATTAATTCTAATTCTTCTAATATTAATATTATTACTAATAATAATAATACTAATAATAATAATATTAATAATTCAATTATTCGATATGCTTCTGTGAATTTTCGCTTTGGCTCCGCTTGGTTTATTGCCCCATTTAGAACAGCAATAGGAGAAATGGTAGTAGTTGAGTATCCACATAATAATAGTTTACATTTAGGACTTGTAAGTTGTATAACAACCCGCATGCCACCAACATTTGTTTCTTTATTATTACAACAAGAACAAGAAGAGAAGGAAAAAGAAACGCAAGAAAAAGAAACGCAAGCATTATTATTCAATAAAGAAAAACAAGAATTAATAGGAGATCAGCAGGAGTTACTATTAGTATCCCATAATAACAACAACCCTAATAGTAACAACAACAACACTAATAACAACAATAATATTATTATTAATAATAATAATAACACTAATAATAGTAATAAAGAAGAATCATCGTTGTTATCACAATCATCGTTATTATTATTATTATTACGTCAATGCCCTCGCCTCCTCCGCCACGCCCGCGACTTTGATCGTCAGACGAAGTTAGAGTTAAGAGCGCATGACTTGCGGTCGCTGCGGAGTGCCCGGGCGCTGGCGTTGGAGGTGCAGGCCCCGGTGACTTTTATAGACGCGGAGTGGCTGCTGGACTTGACGGCGGTGACGTTTTTAGTGCAGGTGTGGGGGGGGCTGGCGGCAGTCGATGCGCTGGCGGAGACGCTGGCGGTGAGGGAGGGGGCGGAGGTGGTGTTTACATATCCCAGCACGAGTCTATAGTAGTAATAATAGTAATAATAATAGTAATAGTAATATATATATATATATATATATATATGTGTGTGTATCTGGTTTGATTTGGTTGTTTTAAATATAGTTATATATATATATATATATTTATTTATTTATTTAAAATTGTAATGGATGTGTGGAATTGTGCGGCATCGTATACGAATGAAGGGGGGGGGGGGGGGGGGGGGGGGGGGGGGAAAAAAAAAAAAAAAAAAAAAAAATAAAAAAAAAAAAAAAAAAAAAAAAAANAGTTATATATATATATATATATATTTATTTATTTATTTAAAATTGTAATGGATGTGTGGAATTGTGCGGCATCGTATACGAATGAAGGGGGGGGGGGGGGCTGGGGGAAACGAAAAAAAAATAATAATAATAATAATAAATAAACATAATAAATATAATATAATATTGAATAATAATAATAAAAAAAAAGAATTTTTGTTTCTTATCTTAACAGTAATGAAAGGATAAATTGGATATGGGCTAGCTCAAAATAGTAAGTATTATTATTATTAATAATTACTTGAAAATAAGAAAAAAAATAAATGAAACAACAAATCTTTTAGGGTGAGTATATATCAAATAAATAATATAAATATATATATTTAAAACTTTACAAATCATTAAAACTTTACAAATCAAAGAATTCACAATTACTCACTCATTATTTCTTGTTTGTTTCTTATTTCATTTGTTTTTTTTTTTTTTTTTTGATCTTTCTATTTTCCAAATTCTAAAAAGAAAAAATGAGAGAAAATTTAATGTACATTATCACTTAATTTTTTTATTTGTCATTCATCTACGAATTTCTTTTGTTTTTATTTATTTTTATTTTGTTGTCTGTCTCTTTATTTCATTTTCTGAGTGTTTCTGCGAACGCAAAATAATTTTTTTGTTTTTTTGATTTATCTTTATTTTTTTATTCCTCACAATTTTGCTTTTTTTTTTCTCTCTCTTTATATATATATATATATATTTATTATTATTATTTTATATTATTTACTGCGTTATCACAATTTACAATGAGAGAAAAACGAAGAAATATATATAATATATATTTATATTTTTATATATAATATAATATTAATATAAGCGAGTGAGAACGAGGAAAATATAAAGAAAAAAAAAAAAATGCAAAGAAACAAAAAGGCAACATTATAAAAAAAAATAAATAAATAAATAAATAAGAAAAGAAAAAAAAAAAGAAGAAAACTTTTTTCATTTTTTTTTTTAATGTTTTTCACTATTAACTTCTCACACTTTAGTTTTTTAATTTTTTTTTTTTTTACCTTTTCCTTTTCCTTTTCCTTTTCCTTTACTTTAGAGCCTTTATTTTTTTATTTAAATTTTATGTGAATAATTAAATTCTTCATTGAATTCTTTTCTTTTGTTATTGTTGAGGATTAGAAAACAAGAAAATAATAATTATTATTATTATTATTATCATCTGAATGTATCTAATTTTTTCTATCTCTAATAAATATAAAAAATGAAATGAAAATTAATTATTTTTTTTTTTTTTTAATTTTTTTATTATTGTTGGTTTGCTTTAGAAATACCATTAAATAAAAAAAATTAATTAATTAATTAAGGGGTTTTATTTGATGTCTTTATATATATATATATATATATATATATGGGTTTATTGAATAATGTAATAATATTTAAATATTATTTTGATTTATTCATAGTGATTAGAAACTAATATTAATATTAATTTATTTTTATAAATAATATATATATATATATATATATATATATATGTATAATAAACTAAGTTTTGGAATAAATAGATAGAGAAAATATATATTTATAAAGAAAAAGTTTGCTAATAAAAGAGAGAGAGAAAGAAAAAAAAAAAAAATTAGAAGAAATAAAAAGAAAATGTTTTTTTTTATATTAGAGCATTATAGTGCAAAATTTTAAAAGCAAAAGCAAAAAAAAAAAAAGAAATAATAATAAAGCAACGTGCAATTTGCAATTAAAAATTAGAAATTAAAAGTAGTTTATATATAAATAAATATATAAATAAAAATATATATATATAATATAGTTTTTAAGAAATCCCGAACAAAAAAAAGAATATTTATAATGTAAATAAATATATATACTAGAGTAATGGGCTTAGGAAGGACAAAATAAAATAAATATAAATATAACGAAAAGACTGGAAAGGAGAAAAAAGAAAAAAGAATACTGAAAGTTGGTTTTTTTCTTTTTCTTTTTATAGTCCCACATTGAACTCATTGAACTTTTTTTTTTTTTTTTTTTGTTTTTGTTTTTTTGTTTTTTTTTCACATTCTTGCAAAACAAAACAAAATTAAAAAAAAAAAAAATAGAAAATGAAATTGTATTGCAGGAGAAATTCAAAGAAAAAAGAATTTCTAAAAAAAAGGGGGTTTTGTTTGTTTGTTTTTTAATTATAATTTTAACTTTTTTCCCTATATTTCCCTCTCGCTGTATCTTTAGAAGTTCTATTCTTTTTGCCTGTTTGTTTTATGTTTTTTTTTCTTTTTTTTTTTTTTTTTAAGAATATATATATATATAATTAATTAATATATTTCTATTAGAATATATATATATATTATCTAATAAAACTTGTTTTCATTTTGTAATTAATTAATTAATTAATTACAAAATGAAAAAACTCGAGAGAAAAGAAAGAAAAAGAAAAATAACACATACAAACACAAAAATATATAAATAAATAAAAAGAAAAAAAAAAATGGCAGAAGGAACATTAACTTCTTTTTTTTTGTGTTTCTTTGTTTGGATTGTCTTTTTGTTTTGTTTATTATTATTATTATTATTATTATGTATTATTTCGAATTGTATCTTTGGAAATGTAAAACTGCTTCAATTATCTCTTATGTAAATATTTACTCTCTTTTTTCTTTTTTCTTTATCTTTGTAGGGAATTACTTGTAAATCATAATAATAATTATTATTATTATTATTAGTGTTAAAGAAAAAAAAAGAAAGAAGTTGATTTACTTTAAAGTAACTTCAGATATATAAAAGATAGATATAATTTGTGAAAAATAACATAAATTCCCTATATCGAATAAATAAAATAATAAAATAAATTTTTTATATTTATTAATTAATGTTTCGAATTTCTCCTATTTTTCTTGCGGCCGCCTCCTCTTCTTCAGGTATTCCCACAACTGAAGATATCGCCGCCGCCTTTCGAGTACTTGGCCTTGACCCACAACAACATTTAAATAATAATTCTAATAATAATTCTAATAATAATAATAATAATATTAATATTAATAGCATTGTACGTTCACAGTATTTAAAACTAGCCCGCCTGC